>CM056196.1:155826520-156076520 GCA_029692085.1 Gymnothorax javanicus
CATGATCAAGAGACAAGCAGTTTGGACGTGGCAGAACTGTTAGCTTTCACACATAGTTCATATCAGCTGCAGTAGATGGAATATCACGATTACCGTAATATATGCTTATGTATTTCCTTCGGGCTACATTTACTCAAATGCCTGATTTCTGATAAACAAGTTTAAATTTCCGAGACTTACACGCCGATGCGAAGAAAAACAACCTGAAGGGGCTTCGAAAGAGATATTGAATCTAACAAATCAGTGCAAGGCAGAGCGTTTTGAAACACAGTGAATAAAATGCTCTGGGACATCTACGTTATCAATAAAAGCGCTGACCTACCTCTAAAACAACTCTATTCAAAGCTTGTACAAGTGGACAATGCCCAGTTGCGCGCACACGCCACGAGACTTGACCATGGCGCCAATTCTTGGTGTGCACGTGACGTCACGCATAATTTCCAAACAGGAAGTCCGCCATGATGGATGATAACCACAAGCAAGATAGCTGCGTTTCACCATTGAGATCCTGCAACGCTTCCTGATTTTCTTCGGATTTGCGCTTCCTTTTAAAAGAAAACAATGCCTACTTTGTGTGCGGTTTTTAATTGCAGCAATAATGCTACTCGTGATGAAGACAATAGTTTCTTCAGAATCCCATCTCATTGAAATCAATGTCGCTTACTAGCAAATACGGCACTTTGTTTACGTGCGCTGGCAGCCCCTTGCTTTTTACCTCAGTGCATGTTCTCGAGTTCCCTATTCTATATCCAGCTTCAGTCGCAAGGAGCAAAGCTCCAATATGGGAACAAGCCTCGCTTAATCAAGCCATGCAATCACAATGTGCGAGGATCACATCGCCATTCTTATCGTTTACAAACCACGGCTTGAGCGGTGTTTCTCGAGTTCTTTGAGAATGGTTTACCCGAGCATAAACCACCCTGTTCTCTTTCACTTCTTTAGTGAGAAGAATACCAACCCAGCCAGACACAAAAAAAGTTATGCGCATCTAGACTCTTATAAGCCTTCATTTGTGCGTTGGTTGCCCACAAGGTTTGAATAACGAGATGGTTTATGATATCGGGGTATTCAATCACTGGTAATGTTGCCAAATCCTCCATATAATCAGACGGCTTTAACATAATATGGGGCAAAACCACAAATTTCAACCTTTTCTCTGTATCTTGACTTAGCAGAGGACTCCAGAGAGTCATAATATTTCGAAAAATTTGGAGATGTATCACTGTTATTGTTCGCACCAGATGCCATTTTTGATTTGTATATCATCCAACATGGCGGCGCGTGCTATTTAATCACGTGTTTGCACACCAAGAATGTGTGGTGCACAGATAAGACAGAAGTGCGCGGATTGGTCATCTGTTAATGAGTTTATATTTGAGCCCAATTTCGCGGACGGCCTACAACACTTCAGTTCACTTAAGATTTAAAGTCAAGGGGCGCCCCGGTGGCTCATCGGTCTAAGTGCGCGTACCAAAAGGCTGTGTCCTTCCCGCAGCGACCTGGGTTCGATTCCGGCTCAAGTAATTTGCTGCATATCTTCCCCCATTCTCCTCCCCAGCTTTCCTGTCTCTCTACACTGTGTAACTTTCAAATAAAGGAAAAATTCCCAAAAAAAAAAAAAAAAAAAAAAAAACTTAAAGTCAAATCGACTCCGCAGATTTTCGGCACAACCATTGTTATCTATACAAATGCTCACCGTCTCACATATAGGCAATTTAATGCTGGAAACGGCATCAGACTTACCCGTCTTAGCGTCTCAGGTAAACGTTGCCCGTCTCAAAAACGGGGAGACGTGCGGCTGGCTAACACTATGCAAGTAGTCTTCTCTTGCCAAGGAAACCTTTATTCAGTTTGTAAACACTTTGGCTTAGTCAAAAATGATAAAGTTTTGCAAGTGAGAAATTTTTTCAAAAATTTCATGTTTAGCTGTTTTTTGCTGTCAATCATAAAGGAACAATAGAATCATATCCAACTCACTTTGCAATTTTCAAGTACCTACCAAGGTATCATAAAAATAATGTATCATCACAAGGAGTGTCAAAACAAAACTTTAATTCGCATTTGGAAACTTTCTGAGAATATTGTCCCTTGTTACCCCGCCGTCCTTTATTACCCTATTTTACGGTAATAAAATAAATGCCAATCATTTGTCAGGAAAATCTGCTCATGGTATGCTGTAGTTCTATCTTGGCCTATAGGTTGACAACCAAAATCTTATTGGATTCAATTTTTTGCCATCTAGTTTCGGGAAAAGAGTTTCATGTCACTTATTTTCAGCTCTATGTAGTTTTCTCTGTCCAGTTGTGAGCCGCTGGTGTCGTGTAAAATTTGGTCACCCCCACGTGACATTTGTTGCATTTTGCACGTCAGTTTGCATCAAATTGTGTCATTGGAGTCATTGACGTGATTTTCGTAGTTAGAATGTATTCTCGGAAATAAATAAGCCAATTCATCGCATTTAAACTATATGATTACGAGAGAAGTAACATTAATGGACGTTATACAATCGCTCATTAATACTGAAGTAACTAGCTAGCTTCCTTGCTAATAAGGCGACAGTATGCCTCAACTGTAATAACCGCTAGATAGCGAAAGTGATTACAAACTCTTTAATGTTCTATCTAGTACACCAGTCTAGCTAGCTAGCAGGCTAATAAGGCTACAGTTCGCTTCTACTGTTATAACCGCTAGCTAGCAAGCATAAGTGAAAACGAACTTAAAACTAGCCCACGAGTATAGTGAGCTAGTTGGCTTACTTGCTAATAATGTTACAGTTCGCTTCGAATATAATTAACCGCTTGCTAGCCAGCTAAGGTAATACGAACTCTTTAATGACGTAGCAAGCACATCAGTATAGCGGGCTAGTTGCTCATAAAGTTCCCGTTCACTTCTACTGCAATAACCTCTAGCTGGCTAGCTAAAGCGATAACAAACTCTGTAATGTTTTAGTTAGCTCAACAGTATAGCGAGCTAGCCTGCTGGCTTACTAGATAGCTAGCTAATAAGGCTACAGTATACCACATGCACGCAGCCGCAATTCAATAAATTTTATGCTATTTCAACAGTGAGCAATACGAAATCTCGCCGGACATGTCATTTGAAGCGCATTACGCTTAACAATCTGCGGGGGGGGGACCAGATTTTACGACACCAGCAGCTGGATTTGCCATGACGGTGACGCTTGTGACCACTCTAGTTTTTTTTTATTTTTTATGGTGCAGTTCATGACCAGAAATTAATAACTGCTGTGATTCTCTGGTAACTGGATTTGCGTGCTGAATTGCATTAGTTTGAAGGAATAGGAGTGATCTATGTGAACTAGAGAAGTGGCGAGATATACAACAGAAAACTGTAAGGCAAAACATTTTATATTGCGCAATTTACAACGCCATACTTTTCTATCAAGTGTGCGTCCCTGGTTAGTCTGCTGATGTGGCGAGTAGAGTGAGTTGTTTTTAGGTTGCCGGCCGTAGGCCAGTAACCTATTGTAAATCACTAGATCGGCGGCGTCGTTGACGTCGGCGGGCGTCCATTAAAAGTATCTCAAAAAGCGGTCTGATGAATTTTTTTTTAATTTGGGGATGTGATCAAATCGGTCATCTAGTTAATGCCTGAGCAAAAATTTTTTTGATTGAATCGTTTGTTTAGACTTGGCGGCCATTTTTATGTCGAAAATGGCCATTTTTGGCACTTAGGTGCAATTTTCTCAAAAACTGTCTGATTTTTTTTTTTTTTTTAATTAATTGCAGTAATGTAATCAGTATCATGACCTGCTTCAACGGTGTAAACGGCGTTTTGGTTGAATCGCTCCTTCAGAGCGCCACCTTGGCAACATGTCTGCACTTCATCATTTTTCGGGGTGTTTTGCGCTATAACTCTCTTAATATAGCATTTAGAGCTTAGGTATGTATGAGGCACTTCCTAGGGAATCAGGTATGCCGAACATTGTGAGTCAGTCACTTTTGACCTTGGGCCTCAAGGTCAAGGTCAAGTGGCAAAAATGTGCTATAACTGTTTAATATAGCATTTAGAGCTTAGGTATGAATGAGGCACCTCGAGGGAATCAGGTATGCCGAACATTGTGAGTCAGTCACTTTTGACCTTGGGCCTCAAGGTCAAGGTCAAGTGGCAAAAATGTGCTATAACTGTTTAATATAGCATTTAGAGCTTAGGTATGAATGAGGCACCTCGAGGGAATCAGGTATGCCGAACATTGTGAGTCAGTCACTTTTGACCTTGGGCCTCAAGGTCAAGGTCAGATGGCAAAAAATGTGCTATAACTCTCTTAATATAGCATTTTGAGCTTAGGTATGTATGAGGCACCTCTGGAGAATCAGGTTTGCCAAACATTGTGAGTCAGTCACATTTGACCTTGGGCCTCCAGGTCAAGGTCAAATGGCAAAAACTCTTAATATAGCATTTAGAGCTTAGGCATGTATTAGCCACCTCTAGGGAATGAGGTATGCCAAACATTTTGAGTCAGTCACATTTGACCTTGGGCCTCAAGGTGAAGGTCAAATGGCAAAAACTCTCTTAAGCCTTTTCCGCCAGCAGGGGCGCATGTGAGTTTCTCCCTTTGACGCCGCGAGAGACGTAGACGTTACCGCTGGTGTTTCCCGGGATTGGGGCTTTTACGCATTTTCTCAGTGTCCTCCTGAGGGAGCCAAAGCTCTGTATTACTTACAACATAGAGACACTTTATTTTATTTTTTCTTACACTACACTTACATTAGACTTTTTAAGTTAAAATTGCTGTGAAATCTGTAAGGTTTATGCATTTTAAAATTTTGGAAAGAGAAAGATGAGACCAACTGAAAGCTTAAACTTAATTTTATTAAGTATTACAATCAAATGGTTTTTATTTCAGGTTTCTATCTGCTACAGAGACTGAGAAATGCATTTTTATAAGGCATTGCCTATTATTTTATTTATTTCAGAGGTTTATAGAATTTCCGAATTTTTTATATTACCATTGGGGCCAATGGATGTATTTTTGTATGGTAGCCAAGAGTGTAAGCTGAAATTAATTTTTTTGTAAACGTTGGCACATTTTCAACATTTTTCAGAAAACCTTAAAGGGACATTGTGTAGGAATTACTCCCATCCAGCGTTGGAATCGTGTATTACATTCAAACGAATAATGCACTCTAGCGCCTCACTTTTTTAAACACGTATTGCAACTACGGCAGCCACCGTGTATCAAAAAGCCTTGTCAACGCTGATGAAACCATGGATGTATTAATAGAACTGGTACTACTGAACCGAAAGCCAGCATATCGAGGGCTGACTGCAATAAACAGTTATGCCCAATACATAAGATCCGGACATAACTGTTTATTGCAGTCAGCCCTCAATATAATACATGAAGCAACAAAACACAGTACCGTGAATTGGTGTAAGATATTCAAAGTAATGGTGATAAACAACTCAGCTTTGGTGCATCTTGAACATTTTATACTACGAAAAAGCAAAGCAAGTGTTGGCTACATGCACGCTTATAGGATGTCACCTTCAATAGTTACGAATACATACCCGTCATCAACCCAAGTTAACCAACAACAGCCTTTGCTACCTCACTGTTTATTCTGTAACGTTACATAAAAGACAGGTGAAGCAGTCGAAATAAGCTATATAACAAAGCCATTCATCAAATACAATAACTGAAAACACTGGTGTCGTTACACCTGCTCACTTTACCGACTTGGTAATGACATAAGCCGACAGCACGGAATCTCCTGACCAGTGCTACACGCAGAGAACCGCAGCAGTGCAGCTTACGAGAACGCTCTTAGAGACAAGGTCCCCTTGGTGTTCGCGTAGCCTGAATTAATATAAAAAAAATTGTCTCTGCCGTGGAAAAAGGCACCGACAATTTATAAGAGAAAAATCAACAGATTATATATTGATCATTTACGGTAGTCAAAAAATTTATTCATGGATCTATTATTAAAAGGCTAATGCTTCGCCTCGATTGAACTGGTCCGCATTGTAATGAAATATCGCCTTTCACTCGCGGTATTGCATGGGTTGATAAAAAATGTGGCACTCTGCTGTTAAATAGGCTATTAAAAGCGTGCGGCTCAAGCTACTTGCGTGACAGTCGACAGGTATACAATTTTTAACAACGTCGATTTAAATGCAGCAAACACGCGTCCAGATGAATGATTGTCGTCTTACTTAACAGGTGCTGCTTGTTCTCTCCGATTAAGCGTGGAGCGCTCTGGGAGTGAACCTTTTGTTAATTATGAAAATGACTGAGAACAGGTCAGGACTAATACTTGTTTAAAACGGATGTTTTGTGCAAGCCAATTCTCGGTTCTGGCTACGCCACTGTATACTGAATTTATCCCACGATTTCATCGCTGTTAGATCGCATATGGAGAGAAACAGTGTCTTCAGTTGCCAATTATGATAATTGGAAAACGCGTCAAGGAAAGGAAAAAGATTGAGAACTAGCTAACTGACTAACTAACTAACCCCCCCCAAATTCCCCGTTCGATTTGCGCCACTGCCAACATCATAAAGTGCAATAGCATTCTCTCCGGACCGCACAAGAAGAAACGTCAAAGAGTACAAAGAACTCTGGCGGCAAATGAAAAATAAAACTAAGTCTGCCGATCGAGCCTGGAAAATTGATGCACTGAAAACAGGTGGTGGCACCTTCCCATTATTAAAACATGACCATAAGCGTAGCTTATTCTTTAGTCCTATATGAGAAAAAATTAAGCGTTTTTAGGAACTGTTCAGCCGTTTCATTCACGTATAGGAGATAAGCACCTTTAAGAGTTATGAGCCTGTATGTTTACGTGGTTTCAGTAGCTTTAGTCGCGATAAACGCCGGCTTTTAGTCACAGTAAATGCCAGCTTCTGAAGTCTACCCACCAGCTTCACCGCCACTAAAAGCTGGTGGGTAGGCTTTGAAAGCCGGCGTTTACCGTGATTATGAAAGCTACTGAAACCACGTAAACATACAGTTCCACCTGTAACAATGAGGATGCAGTATTTTAGCAAGATCTACTATTATGCTGCTTATGGTAACAAGCAACACTGTGTAACAAAACTGAATGAAAAGTTGCGTTTAGGCTAATTTAGGCAGTACAGTTGACTTACTTGTCGAGGAGAAAGCTGGCAACTTCAGCGTCCCTTAGAAAATCTTTCTCCTTCATTAGCTCCTTCCACCTGGGGAAGGCTAGCCCGATGTTCACCCTTGTTTTTTGAGCGCGCCGGTCGCGCTGCCTTTTCAATTCTCTTTTTCGTTTTTTTGCGGATGAGGATTCCGTCTCCTGTGCTGTTGCTGCATATGTATGGTCCTACGTTATGCTGCAGTAGTACTGATTTTCAAAGTCGCCGCGATAGCCTCTCTTCCAGATTTCCTCCGGTGTCTCAATCACTCTGCACTGGCTGATTTATTCCGCGTTTGGCGCTATTTGTCCCTTGCCGGCGGCAACAGTTTCAAGATGGCTGACTGTCATGGCGCTCCCCTACCAGCTTACCCGTCCAATGTAGAAACAAGTCTAAAATTCTTCGTTTACGAGAATATATCAGATTTTTAGCGGAGGTCATAATACACCAATGATGACATATATATGAATGCAGACTTAGATTTTAGCAAATAAAAAAATGAAAATGTTACACATTGTCCCTTTAAGGTTTTAGGGGGCTTATTTTTAGGCGGCCGCAGGCCTAAATGGGTTAATATAGCATTTAGAGCTTAGGCACGTATGAGGCACCTCTAGGGAATCAGGTATGCCGAACATTGAGAGCCAGTCACATTTGACCTTGGGCCTCAAGGTCAAATGGCAAAAATATGCTATAACTCTCTTAATATAGCATTTAGAGCTTAGGTATGTATGAGGCACCAATAGGGAATCGGGTATGCCAAACATTGTGAGCCAGTCACATTTGACCTTGGGCCTCAAGATCAAATGGAAAAAATATGCTATAACTCTCTTAATATAGCATTTAGAGCTTAGGTATGTATGAGGCACCAATAGGGAATCGGGTATGCCGAACATTGTGAGTCAGTCACATTTGACCTTGGGCCTCCAGGTCAAGGTCAAATGGCAAAAATGTGCTATAACTCTCTTAATATAGCATTTAGAGCTTAGGTATTATGAGGCACCTATAGGGAATCAGGTATGCCGAACATTGTAAGTCAGTCACATTTGACCTTGGGCCTCCAGGTCAAGGCCAAATGGCTAAAATGTGCTATAACTTGCTTAATATGACATTTAGAGCTTAGATATGTATGAGGCACCTATGGGGAATCATGTATGCCTAACATTCTCGGTTGTTCGAATTTCACCTCGAGCCTCAAGGTGAAGGTCAAATGGAAAAAATGTGTTATAACAGCTTAATGTGGCATTTAGAGCTTAGGTATGTGTGAGGCACCTGTATAGGCCAAACGTTCTCGCCAAGTTGAATATGACATTGGGCGTCAAGATCAAATGGCAAAAATTGCTTATAACTTGCTGAATATGGCAATTAGAGCTCAGGTATGTTTGGGGCATCTTATAGGAAGCCATGTATGCTTAAAATTCTTAGGCAGTCAGTCAAATTTGACGTTGGGCCTCAAGGTCAAGGTTATATGACGAAAATGGCCCATGTTTGTTTAATATTGAGCTTAGGTATGTATTGGGCACTAATAGCAAATCATGTATGCTGGTTGTTTTCGACATTGGATTTGACCTTGGGCAACAAGGTCCAGGTAATGACAAAACGGCCTAAAAGTCCTTTAATGTTGGCTTTAGATCTTCGGTATGTAATGGACACTAATGACAAATCGTGTATGCTGATCAAACATACCATATTGGATTTGACTTTGGTCTTCAAGGTCATGTGACAAAATCAATCTATTTATTTCCTCGTTTAATAATGTCTTTAGAAATTAGTATATATTAGGCAATAACCTATATATAATTGAAATTTTCAGGGGCATTGTAACCGCATGGTCGACCTTTTTTCACGATCAATTGTGGCAATAAAAACTGGTCAAAATCCATTTTTGGATGTTTGTTCCTATTAGCATCATGGAATAGAAAGAATAATACTAATTAGACCCACTCGGTGGCAGTGTTGTGTAAAAAAAATAAATAAATAAATAAATAAAAAAATCATTGAAAGCAGAGCAAGAACCAGAAGTGAATTGAGAAGATGTCGCACTTCACAAATTGACAGCAGGCGACATTGAAAGTTCAGGTTAGAAAAAAATCTAATCGGATTTCATGATGTAGACTTCATAAAGATTCTTTTTCACAGCAGCGTTGAAATTGATGACTCATATACAGCGCATTTGAATTGGAAAATGGACGGCTAGAAAGGATAGGGAAACATGCGAAGTTCTGTTGCCTTTTAGCACGCCTTTAACCATGACAGACGGCTCTGTCACACACTGGAATTAATGTTGCTGTTCTCTTTACGGAAATCATTGATGTAAAGGATCACATTGGTAGAAGCACCTGAAACGTGGGGAAAGTGTCCCGTTCAGGTACATCAGTTAAAGGCTGAAATCCCTTCCACTGTTTCCCAACAGGAGCTGCACTACTGAACACATTTGATCAGCAGAATGATGCAGGCAGGAGTCCGTCTGAGACAGGACACTGAGACGACCCTACCAGAGCTCCCCGAGCAGCACAGGATCAGAGAGAAAGAAGAGGAACTACATGGACTGGAGTCTGTCCACATGGCAAAGTCAGAGACAAAATGTACTGCACCAGGACTCAACACACTGGAGCCAGAGTGTGTTACTGCAAACAGCAGGGTCAGTGATTTACATCACACAGAAGCATCACTGATAAAAGCTGAAACTGATCTGAGCCCCAGCAACACTGGGGATCTAAAGACCGAGAGCCCAGACTTTACAGATCTGGCCTATCTAACCCATCTGCATTCTGACCAAATCAAAACTCATGATGGAGAGACGATTAAGACTGAACACATCAGTATCTTACCAGACATTAAGTGTGTTGACATAAAATCTGATGAAGTTAAGCTCGAATCCAGTGGATTTTTAGTGAGTGACCTCATGAATACTGAGCTTAATGGAGCTGGTGTTGATGGAAAAGGAGAGACTGAACTGTATCACAGTGCTGGAGAGCCCAATCTAAAGTGCAAAAATTCAGGGAAAAATCATTCCAAATTAATCCATGATGTGGGAATCCATATAAGGGAAAAGCGCCACCAATGCTCTTGGTGTGGGAAGTGTTTTTTTAGGAAAGATCATTTAAATTGCCATCAGAGAATTCATACTCGTGAAAAGCTCCATAAGTGTGATCATTGCGAGGGAAGTTTTGCTTGGAAATGTCATTTAAATGTCCACCTTAGAATACATACGGGTGAAAAGCCCTACAAATGTGACCAGTGTGAGATGATGTTTGCTCGGAAATGTAATTTAAATAAACATTACAGAAAACATACAGGAGAAAAGCCCTACAAATGTGACCAGTGTGAGAAGTCTTTTGCTCGGAGAAGTGATTTAAATGGCCACCACGGAATACATACCGGAGAAAAGCCATTCAAATGTGATCATTGTGGGAAGAGTTTTTTGCAGAAATGTAATTTAAATGTCCACCATAGAATTCATACAGGTGAAAGGCCCTACAAATGTGATCAGTGTGAGAAGTCTTTTGCTCTGAATTCTCATTTAAATGTCCACCACAGAATTCATACAGGTGAAAAGCCCTACAAATGTGATCAGTGTGAGATGATGTTTATTCGGAAATGTAGTTTAAATCAGCATTACAGAATACATACAGGTGAAAAGCCCTACAAATGTGATCAGTGTGAGATGATGTTTACTCGGAAATGTTATTTAAATCAGCATTACAGAAAACATACGGGAGAAAAGCCCTACAAATGCGATCAGTGTGAGATGATGTTTATTCGGAAATGTAATTTAAATCAGCATTACAGAATACATACAGGTGAAAAGCCCTACAAATGTGATCAGTGTGAGATGATGTTTACTCGCAAATGTTATTTAAATCAGCATTACAGAAAACATACAGTAGAAGAGCCCTACAAATGTGACCATTGTGGGAAGAGTTTTGCTCAGAAATCTCATTTAAATGTCCACCATAGAGTCCATTCAGATTACTCTTTATGATGGTTTATGTAGAGTAAGCTAGCCCCAAAACATACAGAGAGCAGGGGAAATGGGACTAGGAAAATAAAAATGGAACCACCTTGGAAAAAGAAACTACATCAGAAAATTAACAAGCTAAGAGCTGAAATCTACCAAATTGCGACTTTCAGGAATGAGCAAAACCACACAAGGAACCTCGCTCAGAAAATTAACGCCATAAAAAGAAAATACAACATAAGCAATGACCAGCTTGGTGGACGCCTGGCAGAACATCAAGCTATGATCAAAGCCCTAGCTGCACAAATTAGGAATAAAGAGAGGAAAATAAACGCGAAACCGATAAATAAGCAGTTTACTGAAAACCCAAGGCTATTTTATAGGAATATAGCAAAAGACTCAATAGAAGTGCGAGAACCACCAGCGAGGGAACAAATTGAAAGATACTGGAGGCCACTATTTAAAGACCCAAAACAACATCAGGAGAACCAGTGGGCTGAAACCACTAAAGGAAAAAACAGATAAACAGCAAATGCCCGCAATTGTACTAACAGTAGAAGGAATAAGGAAGAAAATTAATGAATATAGCAACTTTTAGACACCAGGAATAGACAAAATCCCAAATTTTTGGCTGAAAAAGATGACGGCTCTGCACTGCCACTATGTCATGGCCTTTACTAAAATACTGAAAGGAGAAGAAGAGTCCCCAGAATGGCTAACCATTGGTAATACCAACCTCATACCAAAGAGTAGTGATACACAGCTGCCTAATAAATATAGACCGATTTGCTGTCTGACAACAACATACAAGTGGCTGACAGGGATCATAGCCGATGCAATCTATGAACATCTTCATGAGGGAAACTACCTGGAAAACAAACAAAAGGAATGCATAAGAAAAAGGCTCAGAACTAAGGACCAACTCTTGATAAATAAAGCTATTCTTGAGGACTGCAAGAGAAGACAGCGAAACCTCAGTATGGCATGGATTGATTATAAAAGGCATTTGACAGTGAGCCCCACTCCTGGATATTGAGATGCCTGGAACTATATAACATCAGTGAAGAGATAAGATCCTTCCTCAGGACCCAAATGACCAAGTGGAAAACTACCATCACCCTAAAATACTCAGAGGGACACATAATAATCCCAGATGTCCAAGTTCAGAGAGGAATCTTCCAAGGAGACAGCCTGTCAGCGCTCTTATTCTGCCTCACCATGGACCCTCTCAGCATGCTGCTGAAGAGCTATGGCATCGGGTATGACCTAAGCAGGGGTAGAAGTAGAAAAGGCCATAAAAGAGTGAACCATCTACTATTCATGGATGACCTGAAGCTCTATGCAGAGTTGGAACAAAAACTTAACCAGCTTGTTGGAGCAGTTTATAAGTTCTCCAAGGACATTAGTATGGAATTTGGTCTGGAAAAGTGTTCTAAATGTACAATCAGGAAAGGTAAGAAGGTGGTGGCAGAAAATATCCTAGTGGGGGAGGAGAGGTGTAGTGAAGATCTGGCCGAGGATCCACATACAAATATCTGGGAACAGAAGAAAATGCAGTAATGGAGCATAAGAGAATGAGAGAAAAGAGTCAAGAAAGAAAACTTAAAGCGCCTAAAAAATATTTGCAAATCAGAACACCAAAGAACAAGATCACTGCCATAAATCAGTTTGCAATTCCTGTGGTGACTTATGGTTTTGGCATAATAGACTGGCCGCAAGGTGAGCTGGACAAGTTAGATATTAAGAGCAGGAAGACACTCACCTTACACAAAGTCACTTACAGAAACCAGTGTATGGATAGAATATATCTCCCCCGCAGAGGAGGCAGACTAGGCCTTACAGAGATCAACCAGGCTTACAGAGCAACAGTTGTCAGTATGGGACAGTACCTGAAAAGCACTGATGAGGACATAATGAGAATGGTAGCACAACATCATGCTGAGATCCTACCCCAGCAGACGTCTATCATAAAACTGGCTGAAAACTTTGGAGGAGACATCTTTGAAGAGAGAGAAGGTAACAAACTGACACGGGCAACAAAGCTAGCAAGAAAAGCACGGGCAAAATTCAGCAAAATGAAACGGTCTCAGAATGGACAGATGGAAGCAGCACCAAAGGGCTGGACGATTCCAAGAAGAATTGGAAAAGGATTACATCGATAAAGAAGGATCAATACAGTGGCTCAAGAACGGAGAGCTTGGATTTGATGGGGAGACAGTTATAGTTGGAGCCCAAGATCAGGGACTTTTAACAAATGGATTCAAGAAGATGGCAGGAATCTCACAGAATGATCTATGTAGATTCTGCCATACAACAGTTGAGAGTGTAAACCACTTGGTCTCTGGCTGCCAAATCCCTCTGGCAGATGGACATTATACCTCCCGCTACAATAAGATATGCAAATACCTACACTGGAAAATATGCAAAGAGATGGAAGTGGAAGTAAAGGAAAAAATATGGGAACATGAACCAGCACCAGTCGTCTCCAACGGGAAAGTAACAATATTCTATGACAAAGTGATTCCAACTGGAAGGTTCATAGAGGGAGGTGCGATAAAACCAGACATTGTCATCTGGAATAGGCAGGAGAAAAGTGCCAAAATTATAGATGTCTCTGTCCCTAATGATTATGGACTTAGTAGAGCAGAAAGGGAAAATATAACAAAATACCAAGAACTAAAAAATGACCTAAAAACAACCTGGTCATTGAAAGAAGTTGATATAATACCAGTGGTGGTAGGTGCAACGGGGCTTATGAAGAAAAACCTGAAGAAATACATGGAGGCCATCCTCGGTTGTCCAAGTACCCAGGAAGTACAGATATCCGCAATCAAAGGAACGGTAACCATCTTGAATGAGCCCTTGGATATAATGCTAACAATGCTTAGGGTGTAACTATAGACCCCAGGAAAGGGGCCCATTACACGCTATAAGAAGAGAATAAGGAAAACTTAAAAAAAAAAAAAAAATGAAAAGGCTGATAAATAGGCAGCACAGGGGCTCAGTAGGTGGCGCTGTTGCTTCACAGCAGGAAGGTTGTGGGTTTGAAGGTTGATCTGGGACCTTCTGTGTGAAGTTTGCATGATTTCCCTGTAACAGCATGGGATTACTACAGTTGCCCCACGGTGCATACAAGTCAGAATAATTAGTCTCAAAATGGCTCATTGGTAGGAGAAAATTGTATGTGCCTTGATTTCTTTCTTGTTGAGAAGAATACGGTGGGTGAATGAGATGGCAGGAAAATTTCCGGAATTGTCCCTTAACATGAAACAAAGGCTTAGAAATGCAGGGGGTGGACAAAATATCAGAAGCAACCCCAAAAATGTCTTTCACGAAGTCTCGAAACCTCAATTGCAGAAGCATGTATTCGGTCTTTTTCTGTTTATTCTCCACTAGCAAAATTGCTTTGTTACAGGCTCCTTGAAGAACTAATAAATAGTCCTCTCAGTTTCTCCCAGAATTTTTTTCAGGCCCAGTATTACATTCTGAAATACCCCCAACAGCCACAGTGTGCAGGTCTTTGGCCTCTTGGCATGTTGGTTTCGGTTAAATGATGCAGCAGATAGCTGTAAAGGTTATCACAAAATGAGGATGATGAAATTTATTGAAATTCATCTGTTCAATCTGAGAGCACAGAATAATTAAGCTTCGTAGCAAATTTACAATATACAATCTGTGCATACATATGGTAAAGATTGTATTTCAAATATAAAATCAAAAGTATGACGTAAATCAAATTTAATGTGCAGTTGTGTTCATAAGCTTTTCTTTAAATAATGCTTGTTAAGTGAACAGTATTTTGTGCAGCTAGCTCAAAACCAGCCGACTGAATTGAATTAACTGTGAGAGCATTGCTGTTGTGCACTGCAGAAATATGTGATTTATCTGAATTTCAGAAGTATCACTTTGTTTAAAAGGCTGATGGGTTTGCACTGATGAAAAAGACACAAATGTATTTTCTGCAACGGAATTGTAAATGGCAGTGATGGTATTGAAATAAACATGGCGTTTGTTAATGTGGTAACTAAAAGAGAGGTCCAGGCCTCCTCTTGTCTTTATTTTATTACCAAATTTGGAAAAATATTCTGGTTCTCTACCCCACCAGTATATCCAAATAACCCTCCATCATCCTTCTCCACAGCCAGAAACAGAAATGTCCTGTCTTTAAGCTTTGCAGTGCATCCATGATGGCCCATTTATCATAGCTCAATCACTCTACAGTCGCAGTGAATGGTGATCACTATCCTGCTAATGGCGAGCAGTTGACTGCCAGTAGACTTCATCTGAATTTCTTTCAGCTGAGAAGTGGGCGATAGTTTGAGTCTTCCCTTCCCATTTCCATGTCATTTTTTTTTTTTTTTTTTACATTACAGCGGGGTGCAAAAATTTGGGCACCCCTGGTTTAAATGTCTGTTACTAGTCATCGCTAAGTGATTGAAAGGAAAGCTGGACACTAAATGCTACAAAGTTAAACATGACGCCTTTCTGCAAATCTAAAGGCAAGGTTTCTTTTTATTTGAAATTTTTTTTTTTATTTGAGTTTTTAAATTATAAGAAAGGTAAAAGGGCCCTGTGCAAAAGTTAGGGAACCGTTTTGGATTATTCTTTGTTACCTTCTAAGAAGATGATTACTAAGGGCCAGAGTGGTGATTTACTCGTTAGGGCTTCAGTGAGTCAGGTGAATATAATTCCAGGGTTGAACCATATATTCTGAAGTAACTCCATGCCTTCTAAAGTACCCGACTGCGGTGGCTGTTGTGTCTGGTGTTAAAAACCATGTGCTCCTCTAAACAGTTGTCCAAGGATGTCAAAATTAAGATAATTCACTTAACCAAAAAGGAGCATGATCTCCCTGAGATTGTGTGGGTTTACTACAGTTTCCTCCCACAGCCCACAGACATGCAAGTCAGCATAATTAGAGACTCAAAATAGCTCATTGGTATAAATACAAATAGCATGTGCCTCGATTTCATTCACCTTTTAAAGAGTACTAGGCGGTTGACATGAGATGGCTGGAAAATCATTGAAAGTGTCAATAAACATGAAACAAGGGCTTAGAAATGCAGGGGGTGGACAAAATATCAGACAAAATATCAGAAGTACCCCCAAAAATGTCTTGAAACCAGTTAAAGAAGCATCTATTTGGTTTATTTCTATTCATTCTAAACCAGCAAAATTATTTTGTCATAGGCTTATTAAAGAACTAATAAATAGCCCTCGGAGTCTCTGGTAGAATCCTTTTTAGGCCCAATCGTAAACCCTGAGGAATCCAAAGAGCCAGAGTGTGCAGATCTTTGGCCTCTTGGCGTGTTGGTTTTGGTCAGGTGATGCAGGAGATGGTTTGTAAGGTTATCACAGGATGATTATAAAATTTATTGAAAATAATCTGCTCAATCAGAGGCACACGGTAATGAATAAAAATTAATTTCAAATATACAATCAAAAGACTTATGTAAATCAAGTGTACATTCTCAATCATTTTATTCGTGTAAATCCGGCCCTGTAAGAAACGGGCTAAATTCAGGTTAGTTTGTGTTTTTTGTTGCATTTATTGGTGTTATCAACTGGTACTGAAATCATTGTTCTCCCATTGTAGAGGAGATGTAAAATTATTTAATATCCTGCTATTGTATGATGTATTATCGATAAGCCTACTTCAGAAGCTGGATTTAGAGGCATTTTAGTGATCTATTGTAGGAATTCTTGGTAATGAAATTAGTTTGGCATACAGAGGGGCCATTCTTTGAAAAGTGAACCAAATTTGAAAAAAAACAAGTTTTTTTTTTTTGAATTTTCAGTTGTAACAAAGAGCATTCTTATTTTTTATTAATTGTATTTTTCTTAAATTAAGATCACTTTAGTGGTCATTTGCATAGATGTATGTCAATATAAGTAATAATAAAAATAAGGATTTTTTTATTTTCATCAACTGGTAAATTGTATGTCACATTTTTTTTCGCATGTAAGTGCTGCAGTATGCATATTCACTCTTCCTCAAATTAATCAATTAAAAATGATCACCGCCTTTCATTCTCAAAGAAATAATTAACAAATTTAACTTTAAAATGTCACATGAAAATTGTGCATGAAAATTTTATGCTATATGAAAAGTTGACTTTTTATGACAATTATTTTTATGTCCTCAGCAACCTCTATTTGACCTTGCTTTTGACCAAATATCAAGTCACCAGATGATTCTACTTAATACAGGACATAATTGGTCACACACATGACTAAGTGGTCGCATATGTGACAAAGCAATCAATGTATTCACTCAGTTATTGCCCATCATTGCCCCTCTTTCTGACCAGATTACCTCCACATGTAATGGTGCTGTCCACTTAGTTATAACTGGAATGTGAGAGAAATGGAGTAATTGTATGTTAGTCTGAGTCATGCCCCACACTCACGTTCCACTCAAGTCTCCCGAAATATCGCAGTAAGGACATTGAATGGGCCGGTCATGTCTCTGAGCACGGGATAACTGAAGGTTTAACTTCACCGTGTCTCTTCTCTAAATTTGTTGTATGTCGGAGCTAATTTTTTATAGCTATTCTTGGGCAATTACAGTATGTTATTTTCGACAATTGTTAATTTTCAATGTCCGTGCACGTAATAATTGCTACATGCATGTGTTCTTTGATGTAGATCATGGGGTAGATAAAAGATTTTGTTTTACATGCGATTCTAAAAAATGTTGCACAACATATGAAGAGTTCAGGTGCAAAACCACATAAACACCACATCCATGAAAAATGATATAACCATTGCATGTGAAAGTTTACAGTGGCTGGTATCTGATATCTTAAGGCGTTTTGCAGCAAAATGTAGTAAGTTCTGCAGTTAACCCAAGTTAAAATGCGGTTTTTTCACAGAACTATGGAAGCGCATCGGATTTTGTGCACAACACCACGCAGTCTGTAGAGCAGCATCAGAGGCTCGTATCTAGGTCACATGATGCAACAATGGTGGCACCCGTGATCGCAAGAGTAACCCAATTTATCATTTAATTTTTGGAAATTACTGAATTCTCACGTTGGTTTCGTTGTCAGTCGTGGTTTTTGATTTTGTTTACTTGACATAAGCGAATGTCAAATTTCTGTGAAGAAAATGGGAATGAAATGGGCAACTTTAAGTATACCCCAAGTATACCCGAAGATGCGCGTCTGCTGTCAAAACAAATATTTCCAGACGATGCGCTAACCATCTTGATTTACTGCCGCTCTTTCTCCACTGCCCCGATAATTGGGTAACCGAAAATGTCCAAAAATTAGGTTGATATGGCATTCATTTCAACAGTTTCTGCATAGCTATCTTGCTATAAGCATTTGATTTGGTTGAATATGGATGCTGGGATACATTCCCAAAAGTATTGAGTACAAATCTAAGGAGGTGATGCTTCTTTTGTACAACACATTCGTCAGACCACATCTGGAGTATTGTGTACAGTTCTGGGGACCATACTTTAAGAAAGATATAGTTTTTATAAAAAGTTCAGAGAGGAGCAACTAAGCTAATTCTGGGAATAAAAGATGAAAGCTACGAGAAGAGGCTGAAGATCCTTAACCCTTTAAGGCCTATGCAAAAATCCCAGCAGAGAATCATGCTGCCATGTTTACCATAGTAACCTGTATTTGGGCTGAAGCACAGCTTCTCAGCTTTCAGGAACAGTTGGAATTTTTTTTTCTATTGCGCAAAACTTACAGTAATTACGGTACTTTCAAAATTACGCGCATATCTGTGTCGGCAACGACACGTTCTTAAAATGCGCACATGCTGTCCCGGTTTAAATGGGTTAATCTCTTTAGTCTTAGGAAAATGAGACTTAGGGGTGATCTGATTGAGGTCTTTAAATATGTTAAAGGGATTAACAAAGTGAATTATGTAGGATTCCTTCGACCAAGTGTTGTTAGTAGAACTTGGGGTCACAAATGGAAGTTGACCAAGGGTAAATTTAGCACTGATATTCGGAAATATTTCTTCACCCAAAGAGTAATTTCGATGTGGAATAGCTTGCCTGACCATATTATTGAGGCAGAGACCTTGGGAGTTTTCAAGAGTAGGCTTTATTTAAAGCTAGATACCATTGAGTCATTGAGTATCTGAAGTGATATATTAACAATAGTATAAAGAAACTGGCGAGCCTAGTTGGGCTGAACGGCCTGTTCTCGCCATTCATGTTATATTATGTTAATATTATTTTACTTAACCCCTTTGTGCAGATGTAGACGCTCGCGGACATGGAACTGCAAATTTAAGCACGCAGTTACAGTACTCGATCACTAGATAGACCCCCGGATCAGTTATTGAATATTCGCAAGCGAGCCAAACTCGAACACTGTTTAGAACATGGAGAAGTTCACTCCGATCCCTGTTTTTCAGGAGTTGTATGAATTAAACTCCTCAGCTAAGCCTGATGTGCAAACTGATTAACATCCTTGCCAATAGTATCGATCCAGCAGTTTAAAAAAATGATCTCTTGCAACAGAAAAAATCGTCCTCTATAGCAACCACTTTAGCTCCAGTGAGCCAACGGTATTCCAATTAGTGGTTAAGAAAAATCAGTTTTCTGAAGCAAAAAATTCGACATGGTATTGATTCTCTCAGTCATCACATACAAAAATGCATAGTTCCCTACCATGGATTTACGCGTAGATTCCTCCATTGACAAATTCAGCACTCCCTTATATCCTCCCAAGTACTGGTGTTGATAGCCAATCATTCTATTATATACTCAGGCTCATCTGCGTAACTGCACAGTTATAGTTCATGCCCTCGTGAAGCTTCCCCGGTAATGATGTATGGATTGACTCGTTTCTTATCCAATTCCCCAGTGTTTTAACTTCCCACAGTAACTGAAACACATTCATTGGACAGTCAGAAGTATTACAAGCCTTTGCGTATCAGCAAGATCGGTTGTATCCTCTCAGTGTTGCGCACATTGCGCAGCTGAAATTGACGCGATTTATAGAAAAAAAGACTCCCAAAACCGACCTGATGTGTTCAGTTACATTTATAGGATTTAAATGAGGTAGGACATGGTCAATGGGAATTATTTCGAATGAAACAGGACCAGAGGGTTTCTTCTACTGGATATATCAGTCTCTGGAGGAGGGATTCAATGGACAAAGGTTAGGCTGCTACTTTTGCTTTTTGTTTTGGAATGTATACCGTATTCAACAAAATCGAATACTGAGGTTTTTTTTTTCCTAATTAAAACGTTAACTGGTCATGCATTTCGGTGGACCCCCTCGTACATTCATTGCACCATTCTGTTGAATCTAGGGAGGCATATATTGTTTGATTTTCCATGAAAGTGGAATGTCTTCTGTTGAAATAATGTATATTTCAGAATTCAGATATTACTGAGTGAGTTTTACTTGTTCCTTTTAAGGTGTAGAAAGTGTTGAAATAAGGTTGTGAGCTCGGAAGTGGGAACTGCTAGCTTTCATTGCAGGGTGAATGTTCTGACCGTTTAATCAGCAGTTGAGTATAATGAGTATGTGTGCTGGCTTGGGAGACTTCGAAGAAAAATGGACAAAACTCTAAACTTTATTATGGAGAAAAGACATGTTTTGTGTTTGGAGAGGTTACTGGTGACCACTGATGTTCAACTGCACTGATATTGATAAATTCATGCAAAACTCAATCAGAAAATCATTAGTTCATATTGAATTTCCTGCCTCAAAAGTTAATTTGTGTTAAATATCTGATTATTTTATGATTTGACAGTGCACCATTTTGAGGGATCTCAGACTTTGGGGAGCCACTTGGATAGCTGTCTAATTTGGCTCATAGTAAGTAATATAGAATGTAATGCTCAAGATGAATTATACTTGTGCTCAAGGAGTTTATGATCCCAGAAATGTATAGTTTAAGCCCCAGCAGTTTTTCAATTCTCAGTATTATTATTATTATTATTTATTTATTTTTATTTTTTTGCAATTTCAATGTTGAATTTTCATGAAGATTTTTTGTTTGTAGCCCCTTTTCTCTTCCAAAATCGTGAAAATAAACTGAAATGCAATGGGAGTCTCGATGTTTCAAGTGTCTAGACTCAATTGAGCCATTCCTTTCCTGTCTGTGAAGCTGCAATCTTGAATTATAAAGCCTTAAATAACGTAACACCTAAATATCCAGATTTGGCTTCTGTGCAAAGGGGTTAATAATCCCATGATTCTATCTAGGATTGTACTTGCATTGTTGCTTGATTGTGTTTTCATTGACTCAGCAACAGTTGAGAATGTCTAGTTTCCAGAGACAGACTTCCTGAGTTTAGCAAGCAAACCAAAGTTAGACTTGCTGGGTTTTGCAGACAAATCAATCAGAATTTGGCAATTAAGATTTTTTTCAACAAAGCTTTTGTCGATCTGATATTTTACTCAGTACACCATAACCATTTCAAAACCAGAGAGGAAAAACTGGGGAGGTTTACAGCTTCCATCAGGTAAAATTCCATATTTATTTTTAAAAAAGTGATATGGTGGACTAACTGGGTTATGGACCATTCCGTGATCATTGATATAGGCTAATATTGAAATCTAGACCACCTAATGATTACCGGTTATTACCACTTGATTTTTCTGTTTTTTCAAGTAATACATAAATTGAATGAACATGGGGCAAAATGAAAATTGGATGTCATGACTGCAATAATGTGTTCCAGTATTATTGAAAATGTTTTACTTCAGTGTTAATACTTCTATGTGTAACAGTAATATGGTGAAGAGGATGGGCCTTCGACCAAAAAAAAGTATTCAATTACAAAGGATAGTCACAGAAGATGGATCTTTGTCTTCTACAACTTACATGATGCCTTATATATACACACACATAATACACGTGACAAAATATTTCCCATTCGTCACACAAGTGACCAGATGTCATCACAAAAAGGAATACTTTAAAAAATACTTTTAACATAACTTCATTCCTTGCCATTTTCCATATCCCAGAACCATGATAAATGTCAGCTGAAAATATGAACATTCTTGCTTTTTAAACTACAGTTTTTGAAGTCAAATGGAGTTATGAAAAACCTGCTTTCATGTGAAGTCACACATGTGACCAGTTGTATTTGACCTCTGACCTTAAGTAGATAAAGTTAATGTAACAAATAAAAGTTTTACTGATAGACTTGGTTATGTAGTACTCCTATATAAAGTCCACAATACTGAACCTCCAGTGCTTTTAAAACTGGACGGGATTTTTTTCACACTTAGTTACATTTTTGGTCACACACGTGACTAAGAATGGCCCAGAGGAGAAGGGAAATCAATAATGTGGAAGATCAGTTTGCTGGAAGCATCTGACGCATGGAGAAAGTGTCTCATGCAGTTAGACCAGTTAAAGGCTAAAATCCCTTCCACTGTTTCCCTACAGGAGCTGCACTTCTGAACACATTTGATCAGCAGAATGATGCAGGCAGGAGTCCGTCTGAGACAGGACACTGAGACGACCCTACCAGAGCTCCCCGAGCAGCACAGGATCAGAGAGAAAGAAGAGGAACTACATGGACTGGAGTCTGTCCACATGGCAGAGTCAGAGGCAAAATGTACTGCACCAGGACCCAACACACTGGAGCCAGAGTGTGTTACTGCAAACAGCAGGGTCAGTGATTTACATCACACAGAAGCATCACTGATAAAAACAGAAACTGATCTGAGCCCCAGCAACACTGAGGATCTTAAGACCGAGAGCCAAGACTTTACAGATCTGCCCTTAGTAACTAATGCTCATTCTGGCCAAGTGAAAACTGAAACTGCTGATGGAGACTTTATTAAGACTGAAGATGTCAGAATCTTGCCAGACAGTAAGTGTGTTGACGTTGAATCTGAAGAAGTTAAGGTTGAATACAGTGAAATTTTAGTGAGTGATCTCATGAACACTGAGCTTAATGGAGCTGGTGTTGATGAAGGAGGAGAGACTGAACTGGATAACTGTGCTGGAGAGCCCAATCCTAACGGAAAAAAATCAGGGAAAAATCAGTCCAATTTAATGCTTAATGTGGGAATCCACATAAGGGAAAAGCCTCACCAGTGCTCCGAGTGCATGGAAAATGTGTTTCTCGGGAATCTGATTTGAATGACCACCTGAGAATTCATTCTGGAGAAAAGCCCGACAAATTTGATCAGTGTGAGAAGAGTTTTCCAACAAAATCTGGTTTGCAATGCCACCAAAGAATTCATACAGGTGAAAAGCCCTACAAATGTGATCAGTGTGAGAAGTGTTTCAGGCATGCATATGGTTTAAAATGCCATTATAGAATTCATACAGGTGAAAAGCCCTACACATGTGACACTTGTGGGATGTCTTTTAACAAGAAGTGTCATTTAAATGAACACCATAGAATTCATACGGGTGAAAAGCCCTACAAATGTGATCAGTGTGAGAAGGGTTTTTCAACAAAATCTGATTTGCAGCGCCACCAAAGAATTCATACAGGTGAAAAGCCCTACAAATGTGACACTTGTGGGATGTCTTTTAACCAGAAGTGTCATTTCAATGAACACCATACAATTCATACGGGTGAAAAGCCCTACAAATGTGATCAGTGTGAGAAGTGTTTCAGGCATAAATATGCTTTACAACGCCATTATCAAATTCATACAGATGAAAAGCCCTACAAATGTGATCAGTGTGAGAAGTGTTTCAGGCATGCGTTTGCTTTAAAATGCCATTATCGAATTCATACAGGTGAAAAGCCCTATAAATGTATTCAGTGTGAGAAGTCTTTTGCTCTGCAATCTTCTTTAACTGCCCATAAGCGAAAACATACGGGTGAAAAGCCCTACAGATGTGATCAGTGTGAGAAGCGTTTCAGGCAAAAACATGTTTTACAAGACCATTATCTAATACATACAGATGAGAAGCCCTATAAATGTGGTCAGTGTGAGAAGCGTTTCAGGCATAAATGTGCTTTAAAATACCACAATCAAATTCATGGAGGTGAAAAGCCCTTTTAATGTGACCATTGTGAGGAGACTTTTGCTTAGAAATCTAATTTAAACAAACACCAAAGAATTCATACAGATAAAGTCCCATGTCTCTGGTCAGTGTGAGAAGAGTTTCAGGCAAGAGAATGCCTTACAGTCCCATGAACGAATTAATTCAGGTGAAAAGACAGACCACTGAGGAAAGGGTTTTTTTCTCAGGAATCTCAATTTAATGTCCTCCAATGTCATTCAGATGAAAAGGCTTATGAATAGGCAGCACAGTGGCTCAGTAAGTGGCGCTATTACCTCACGGCACAAAGGTTGTGGGTTTGAATCTTGACCTGGGACCTTCTGTGTGGAGTTTGGCTGAGAAATTACTTGATGTCTGTTATGTTTAAACAACACATGAACAAACAAAAAGGATTAAAAGTACAGAGGGTGGACAAAATTAGAATCACCCAAGCATCATAACATAATGTAACATAATATGAATGACGAAGACAGACCATTTAGCCCAACTAGGCTCGCGGTTTCCCAATCACTAAAGTGAATCTACCACTTCAGGTACTTGATAACTAAATGGCATCTAGCGCTAAACCAAGTCTGGTCTTGAAAACTCCCGAGGTTACTGCCTCAACAATATGGCCAGGCTAGCTATTCCAGCCTGAGATTACTGTCTGCTTGAAGAAATATTTCCTGATATCAGTGCTAAATTTCCTCTTGGCTAACTTAAAATTGTGACCCTGAGTTCTGCTAACAGAACTTGGCCTAAGTAATTGTGCTTCGTTAACTTTGTTAATCCCTTTCACATATTTAAAGACCTCAGTCAGATCACCCAAAGTCTCCTTTTCCTAAGACTGAAAAGACTATGGATCTTCAGCCTCTGCTCATAGCTTTCACCTTTTAAACCAGGAAATAATTTTGTGGCTCCAGTTTGAACTTCTTCTAAAGCCCCTCTGCAGCTTTCGAATCAGCCGATTTCTATCCTTTTGTATGTGAATTAGTAGCACATCTGCTTGAAGTGGTTTTACCAGCAGCACTTTACTAGGTAAGTTTCCAAAGCAAGATAAGGATACCGTGATTGTCTCACTGTTAGCCGCGCTCAATGTGATATCCCTGTATTCTTTTTATCCAGCCATACCCTCGTACCACACCGAGCTGACTGCACCTGTTCAGCTGAGCTCCACCTTTAAAAGGGCCATGTGGACCTCACAGTTCACTTATTGGCTTAACCCACAAAAGACCTACTTTTTGTCTGTGTTTCCAGTAACTAACTCCACCAAGGAGATAATGATTTTGCTGCTGTTGGTTTGTCTGTCTGTCTGGCTTTGCACAAGAGTAAAAAGTAATGAACGGATATCTCTGAAATTTTGTGGGTGGGTTGTTATTACATCGGGGATGGACCCTATTGATTTTGGCCGCGATCGGTCACTTTATGACCTCCACAGCAACCATCTCGAAAGCCTATGTTGCACATATTGAGGAGCTTACACGATTGGGCATGTCATATGAAAGTTAGGAAATGATTTGAGTAAATTTAGCGTTTTTTTGTGAGCTTTAGCTAATTTCATAACATGACAGGACCAAGAGTATAAAATTTTGTTATCACATAAGTGAATCATGTAAATTTCATGGAAAGCAAATGTAGTTTCCGTTAGCGCCCATTGTATGTTAGTACTGCATTAACTACATCCGTTTGCTAAGTCAGTCTCTGAGTCACAGACATTTGCAGCTGAACAAGGAACGATTTGTAAATTCAGTCAACTAAGTAGGTAGCTAACCTCAGCTCGTTAGCTAACAAGCTAATGTTACATAATGATTTTCAAAAGCTATTGCGTGCATGCTAACTAGCTAAGTAAGGTGAACGTAGTTATGTGAGTGGCGCTTTCCTAGCCTGCTACAGTGCTGAGCCATTTCGATTTAACCAAAGTTACACTCCGTATTTAGTTTGGCTAAGTATAAACAATGAGACGTAACACAAAGCGATTCTTAAAGCCCGGTGAAAAATCGGTGAAAGATCAGGACTGCAGGCAGGCCAGTTCAGCACACGGACTCTTCTACTATGAAGCCATGCTGTTGTAATAGCTGCAGTATGTGGTTTTGCATTGTCCTGCTGAAATACACAAGGCCTTCCCTGGAATAGTTGTTGTCTGGAGGGGAGCATATGTTGCTCTAAAACCTTTATATACCTTTCAGCATTCATTGTGCTTTTTAAAACATGCAAGTGTCCCACACCATATACACTAATGCATCCCAATACCATCAGAGATGCTGGCTTTTGAACTGAACGCTGATAACAGGAGGGGTGGTCTTTCTCCTCTTTAGCCCGGAGGACACAACGCCCATGATTTCTCACAAGAATGTCAAATTTGGACTCGTCTGACCACAGGACACTTTGCCACTTTGCTACAGTCCATTTTAAATGAGCCTTGGCCCACAGAACACGGCGGCGCTTCTGGATCATGCTCAACAAACAGTGATTCCTTGAAGTATTCCTGGGCCCATTTAGTAATGTCAATGATAGAATCATGCCGGTGAGTGATGCAGTGGCATCTGAGGGCCCAAAGATCTCAGGCATCCAGTAAAGGTCTTTGGCCTTGTCCCTTATTTCTGAATCTTTTGATGATGTTATGCACTGTCGATGATGAGACCTTCAAAGCCTTTGCAATTTGACATTGAGGAACATTGTTTTTTATGTATTCCACAATTTTTTTACGCAAGCCTTCACAGGTTGGAGAGCCTCTGGCCATCTTTATTTCTGAGAGACTCGGCCTCTCTAAGACATCCCATTTATAGCCAATCATGTTACAAACCTGATGCCAGTTAACTTAATTACTTGCTAAATGTTCTTTCAGCTGATTCTCTTATATATTAATTGCTTTTTCAGCCCTTTTTTGCCTGTGTACCAACTTTTTTGAGATGTGTTGCAGCCAGAAAATTTGATATAAGCTCATTTTGTGGATTAAAATGTAAAATGTCTCAATTTCAACATTTGAAATTTTCTCTATGTTCTATTGTAAATAACATATTGGCTCGTGATCTGAAAGTCATTGCGTTTTGATTTTATTCACAATTTACACTTTGTCCCAACTATTTCGTAATTGGGGTTATATTACAGAAGGTCTTTCAATGTATGTGAACTTTTATTTAGTGACCTTGACATTGATTTTCATTGATTCAAATGTCAAACTTCACATGAAATTTTCATAACTTGCATCATCGCTGTCAGACTGCTTGCCGGTAAGCTACAGGACCCATGGTCCTTTTTTTGTAGTTTCACAGTTCCCCAATAGGAGGCTATCAACTTGGATTGGTGCAGTCGTATGCTACAGAACAACGGCAACAACAACTAAATGGCATTTGGCAATTTTCGTTGTTTGGTAATGGCAACAACAAAAATCATTTTTGGTGCGTTCTTTATACTGTAGGTTAAGGAAGTGACAATAGGGGGCAGCACCATAACACTTTATAACACTAACACTAACACTTTTTTTTAGACAAATTATGGTCTCACTGGCAAACGGTAAACGTTCGCAAATTTTTTTTTTTTCTGTTTCTAGCAATTCAAGTAATGGTTCTAATCCCGTACAAGTCCCAAAATCCAGCTCCCTGCAGAAGGCAAGTTCTTGGGCTCGGAACATGGTCATCTCAAAATCAGTGATTTGGGGTAGGGGTAACATTCTCACCTCTACCTCCCATATTAGGTAATATTTTTCATTGGTTTTCAGGGAAATATAGGCCTTCCTATAGGGAATCCATCCACCAAAATGTAGTATCCCAAGTTGGACCATTTTCTGTCAAGACTTAATTTTCTCTTGCTCATTGAAATCCGTGAAACAGTGCTTAAATGAACTCCAAAATTCTATTTCTAGCAATTATTCTGTAATCACTGGAGATAAACCGCTCATCCTGCGCATTCTAAGTAAGCCAGGTCAGACACGTATATCCACCAAAAATTGTTCATTTTGGCTGACCCACCCCTTGCCGCATTTTGCATGGTCCATCCGCGGAGTGACACTTAACCATTTTTTTTTTTTTTTTTATATGAAGCTGATGAGGAGGGATCCATCGCTGAACAATGTTTTTCTGCAGCCGCTGTACCTGCAAGCCAAATCTTTCTCTGTTTTTCATTAAAATCCATCTTCGAGTCATCAGTCAGTAACAACATTTTTGGATCTAGAGGAATGACTTTCTCCACCATTTCCGATAAATCATGGGCAACCTTTTGCCAAAATAATAAAACCTCGGGACAGTCCCATAACGTGTTTTAAAGAGCCCATAACTCCAAGAAGACATAACTTACAATAAGGATTGTTAACTTGTTTTGCATGGTATCTTACTAACGGTGTCCAATATGTTCTCTGACCGACTTCGAAGTGGATTCATTGGTGATTTGGGTTTTTGGCTGAACCAAATATATTTTCCCATACTATTTGCCAATTAATTGGGTCCTCCTCATTTGTCACAAGGTCATTTTCCCATGCTTTTTCATTAAGCAAATCTTTGTAATTTCTAAGTAACAACTTGGAATACATTCCTGAGACAAAGCCCTTTATGGAAAAATTAATTAACCAACCAGTATCTATTAAGCATCTTAATATGCGGTAACGCAATTGCATCTGCGATGAACACCTCAAAATGGACCACCGACTATGAATTGGACAAGCCGCAAACCGAGCGTTAATCGGATTGGATCATGTTAGATTTACGATTACGTGTTTCTTTCATTTCCCCCACTGAGCCAAAGTTGGTTGGGTCATTTTGACTTTCAAAGGTTATATTTGCTGAACATCATGAGACTAACTTTCCCTATAATTCCAAAGAACAAATCATAATTATGACCTCACCTGAAGCCCTGATACACCTGTATCCCCAACAGCTTGCTCTGTTGCTCTCGCTTGCTGCTGTGGTTCCTGCATATAAAATAATTAATTAATAATGGCACCTTCGCAGGATTTCTCCACTGAAATTCACCTCATAATTTGATATATCCACCTGGCTTATATGTAGCTACTACTGCTAGCAACCCGATTACTAACCAACATGTGACAGAAACCAGGTTTAGTTCACTAGTTGAAACTAGCGAACATGTTTAACATTCGTTGACATTAATTTCCGGTAAAAACTAATTTACGGTAGCTAGCAAGTTTTTCACTATCTGTTTCTGACTAGTTTGATCACTTATTCAAACAACATTACACTTGGCATTCAGTTTGGCAAAATATTAGCAGCATGACTTAACATGGAGCGACTTTCCTTCCCTCACGCTCTAAGACAATTAAATTTCCACAAAAGTGAGACATACCTAAGGTAATATCAACGTATGTCACGAGTTGGGCCATGGGGAAAGTGCTATAGTTACGTGATTAAGAAAAATCTGGAACAAATGCCAAATTACGGTTCTCTTCTACGGGTAAGCCATTGCAAACATGTAATCAAAGCTGGCAATCCAGTTGTGCGTCTCAAGCCCCGCTTTGGACAAAATGAATATTCATGACCTGAATAGCGTGGTTTGTCCTTGTTCTTCTTGTTGTTGTTCTTCTTCATTTGATGGTGTACAAACAACGCTCGGTGCATTACCGCCACCTTCTGAAATGGAGTATGGGTCTGGATATTCCTACCTCACAGCCTCTTGTTTAACCCAGTTCTTCCAAAAAATAAAAATTTAAAACATAATTCACCAGAATTTTTCTGCAGTATGTCTCTAGTCCTCAAAGGTACTCCCTCTCCTTGAAGTCGCTGAATTAGTTGTTGCCTTGCCTGATTATATTTAATACGTGATCCTAACACATGCTCTATGGTCTCTAATGTCTGAGGTCTACACTCATTACAGTAGTAATTACCATGTTTTTTAATTAAAAACAATGTATTATTTAAACCAGTATGACTAAATCTCATTCTGGATATTATATCCTCCTCCTGCGTCGTCCTATACGTACTTCTAGCATTGCCCACATACCTTTGGATGTTACAATAGCGCCTCCTCATGTTTGCTCTATCCCACTCTGATTGCCAGTTCTCCTTTAGTTTGGACTTAACTATGCTTTTTATTTCTGATTTACTGTAAGTAATATTTAGACTAACATCAGGCAAAAGGGCAGCTTCTTTAGCATTATTGTGTGCCAGTTCATTTCCTGTTACTCCTATGTGAGCTGGCACCCACACAAAGGCAACATTAATCCCAGAGCATTGCAACCTATGCACCAACTGCAAAATATCCACTATAATGTTAGTCTGGACTTTGATGACCCAATCTGGATACTTAGCAGCGCAGAGGAGGAATCTGATTTAACTGCTGCCCTCTTTGGCCAATTACTCTCTACCCAAGAAAGTGCAGTGAGAATTGCTACTAACTCTCCTGTATATACAGCTAGATTGTTATTTAGCCTTTCCCTTCTGCTTATCTGATACCTTGGTATAACAAATGCTGTACCCACTTTGTTATTTTCTGTTTTTGATGCATCCGTATACGCTACTACTACCCTATCACCATAATTATCCTTGATATACAACTCTACAATAGACCTATTGATTTTCCCAGATTCAGCATGGTCAGTTTACTCCATGGAGGTAATATAATATAACTGGAGAGAGGGGGGCGGCGCAAGATGGCGGCCAATGCAGACGTGAATGCTGGAGGCTGAGTAAGAAGATTAAATTTCCCAATGTTTAATTCTTAAAACTGGCCAATTTTTAACGCTAAACTAACGACATTATGTGAATTCAACCGACAGAACATTTCATTTACTCCACCACAATGCCCGAATCCCTCTTTTGAACACTCATAACAACGATGATAACTAGCTAGCTTGCTAGTCAGCCTTGACGGTAACTGATTTTTTTGCACTGTGAACTGATATTAAAGCCTATGGCGGAGAAACGTAAGGATTGGGAAAAGAAAAACAAAATGCAGCAAATAGTTTACGTTTCACAAGAGAATAGTGTAGAGGGCATGGATCTGGGGTGTATTATATGTTCCGAGCATTCGTACACGTTACAAACCTGCGATGGCGAGGCCTCGCCAACCAACTCGACCCTGTGTACTCCTGATCTGAAAAGGGGTAAACGAGAACCAACACTTCTGGAACTTCAAAACAACTTTGTTAGCATCTTGACAGAGAAAATCAACGAAAAGAGCTGATAAGCTTGAGGAAATTGTCAAGGTAAATTCCGTTCGCATTGAAGCCTTAAAAAAGTCGAATGAATTCCTTTTCAACGAAATTAAGGACATGAAAAAAGATGGGTCATTCCATGAAAAAGAGAGCCAAAGTGTGACATGACTGTTCAAATTTGAAACAAAGAATTTGCAAGAAGTACTGGTTCAGTTTTGTTGGCATTCCCATGAGTCAAAATGTGACACAAGTTAAATGGCAAGATCTACTGTGGGATGTAAGAGGCAAGATGTTGAACGTTCAGCGTTGCCGATGTAACAAGGACACGAAACTAACACAAAAGTATGCAATAAAATTTTCTTTTCAAAATATAACAAAGTCTCAACTTGTTCAATTAGTATAACAGAGAACAAACTTAAAACAAACCAGCAGTTTGGCAATGCCCAGTTGTGCTCTAATAAGGTCTGAACATGTTTGGCAGGGCTTTGATAAGTTGCTCATTGGTCATGTTCATATGAGGACGGAACATATGCAATATTCTGAACGAAATATAAATGAGAAGGCAGCCCATGTAAGTACACATCAGCTCTGAAAATATTTTAGAGTAGACTAGTTGCTAAATGCAAAATTTGTCATCTGGATTGTACCACATGACAAATGTTGCGAATGTAACATGGACACGAAAAATGCTCGACTTAGCAAATGCATCACCTGTTTTCACCCTACGCCCTTTTTGATATTGGAAACCACTAGGGGTGGAACAGTTCACAAAATTCACGGTTTTGTATGTATCACGGTTTTGGTGTCACGGTTTTCGGTTTGGTTCGGTATGTTTTTTGTACAGCAGGAGGGGAGGCATTGTCAATTTCAACATGCTTTTCATTTATATGGCAAAAAAGTTCACAACAAACAAAATTCTGGCTAAGAACAAAACACTGGACACATGACACACATTGTCAAAAAAAATTGAAAGAATTGGTTAAAGTGTCACTTGAACAAAAATTCAGCGTTACTGCCACCTATTGGACATGTTGTGTATGTTCGGCACAAAAAGATGGAACTGAACTTGCGAATATTGCCTACTTGCAAATAGGCTATAGCCTACAAAACGCTGCACTCGACACTCATCCGCGCCAACTGTTCAGTTTCACTTTTATTTTTGCGGATGCTTGAAACAAACAATACATACACGCCCCGAACCGTGACTAGCGAACCGAACGGTTCGGTTTTTCTTTACTTGAACCGTTCCATCCCTAGAAACCACTAATTATTCCGCCGATCAAAAACGATGCACCACTCCTTAAAACAAGTGAAACGGCAGGCCAAATTATGAATCCCAATAGAAAACATACTTGTGTTGAAAATCGGCGATTTACTAAAAGATTTTAGTGATTGAACGTCACTTCATTCGAACGTAACTTTCTGGGACGCAAAAATACTAACCTGCCCAGCTTCCGCTGTGAAGACGATAGACTGGTCCCCGGATGTGAAGCAGGAGGTTCGGAAGGAAATCTGTATCTGTGACTACTGTGAGACTCCAAGGGGATACGGGAGATCGGACAGCGAGCCCGGCGCGTGTTGAACTTAACTTGGTAAAATATGACGCGAAAAATTTTGCTCCACAGAAATAAAAATTTTATAAAAACCCGTATATTTTCAAGATAATATTTTAAACGGTTATGAAACTGATTAAACTCTACACATTGGCACAAAAATCTAGATAATCTGTTTCCTGGGTTTTCTCAGCACTGTTTCAACGTAACTTTTCAGGACACTATGAGTTTCGTTCACAACAATATTTTAAGCGCTAATTGCAGTGTTATACATCTGGATTTCCCAGTTAATTGCCGTTGTGGGTTAATCACTTGGAATTGATGTTTAGAACAAAAGCCATTTCAGCCAGACTTTTACTTAAAAATTCTTATAATTTTACATTCAAAGTCTGAAGGCAATGAATGTCACAAATTTGGACACTTTTTATCCACAAGTTTTTCAAACACATGCAGTTTTTTTATTTCTCTTTTTCAGAAGACCAATTATATTGCCTGTGTTAGCTTTTTTTTGATATACTCTGGCCTTCATGCATAGGATTTTCTATAGGTGGCATCTAATTTTGTGAATCATATAGTCCTGTAAAAAAATGCAGGGTCTCTGGCTCTCAATTTCATGGAATGACCCAGATGTAACACGTGCCAAGAAAGACATTAGCTGAATTAGAGAAGCAAACGCTTTGCGGAAGAATCTGTCAGACATTGAAAGCAAAATGAATGAATTAGAACGTTACAAGCGCAGTTGGAATTTAAGGCTTTACGGGCTTGCGGGAAAAAAAGACGAGGGCATTAAACAAAAGTGGTGGATATTTGTTGTTCCGTTATTCCCTAAGAAAAATAAAAATTACACAACAGATTGACATTGTACAACGGCTCGGAAGGAAGAGCGGGGAGCGTGCAGTGTTGTGGTTGCTAGACTAGGGGCTCTATCTTTCACACTGCCCTACCCGTTGCCACTACCCGCTACCCGTGAATTATGCATTTAGCAGCTTCCACGGTATCCCTAAACGGTATCTTGCGGCCACACTACCCGCTATACATTATGCCGAATCCTTTATTTGCGACTGGGGGTGTGCCCGTGGGCGTGTTTATGCGCTTTCCCTAAAATTGCTATCTTGACCACACAGGTTAGGGAAAGCGTATAGCGGGTCCTCAAACCACCCGCTATCCATTTGGCAATTGAAGACACGGCTTCTCTCCCCCTATGCGATCTAACAGCGACAATAGGCTACATTCAGTTCAGAAAAATAATTACTTATAATTAGGTCTATGCACTGGCACTCAGCGACGTAACTTTTTTTTCCAGCGAGAGCGGCATTTCAGAACTCTTCAGCGAATGAAGGTAATTCTGGTGACAAGTACGTGGTTTCGTCAGTTTACATTTTCCAATCGGACAGCTGTCAATTATTTTTTTACAGCAAGTTGCGTGACCTTGCTGCAAAAACAGGTGTGCGTACTTGTTGCCGAAATTACCTTAATTCGCAAAGGAGTTCTGAAATGCCGCTCTCGCTGGAAAAAAAAAAAAAAAAAATTACCGTTGCTGAGTGCCAGTGCATAGACCTATTTATAATTAAATTATTTTTCTGTAACGTTACTGAATGTAGCCCAATATTTTGTCGCTGTTAGATCGCATGGGGGAGAGAAGCCGTGTCTTCAATGGCCACTTCAATATTCTTGAATTGGAAAACGTGTTAATATGGGAAAACCATTTAGAATTAGCCAGGACTAATTGTAGTCAATAAAGGGAAGGATATTTTCTCCCAAATTTTCAGGTCTAGCGCCGGCCCTGAGAATTATTTCCCACAGAACGAGAACGCGTGACAAAACTGCGCCTCTCCCATCAGGCAGTGACGGAATTATGTCACCTGGTTGCAGATGATATATACACCGCTGCCAGCTGTCCGTATGCCTTGCCCGTTGCTGTTGGGGTTACTGTGGCACTATTTTTCTATGCTAGTGGGCCATTCCAACACCCACTCAGCTCAGTTGGAGGCATGACCCAACCATGGTGAAACGCATTTTTTTCTTTTTCTTTTCTTTTTTTTTTGAAGTTTCAATCACAAAAGGGGTAGGCTTGATGTTTTTTTTATTACATACCAAACATTAAACAATATGTGAATGTCAAATAATAATAATAATAAGTTAATTATGAATTGTATTATTATTAACAAAAACAGATCCTCCCCTGTCTGGATTTGACCTCATGCACGAGCAATTTAACTTCGTCTTCGGAGAAACGTGGCGACCTTCTTCTCTCCATCACGGGTTTCGGTTTGAGGATTTGGGATAGCGCAGCCTGCTCCGAAAGGCAATGGCACCTAGCACACTGATTGGTTTAACAGGCGTAACGCCCAAACCACGCCTATGCATAATATAACGGGTAGCGCAGGCGTTTTAGGGATATAGGCAGGTGTGCAAGATAGCAACTTTTGCGGGGGAACGCCTCTTATGTAATGCTAAATCCCCAAATAACGGGTTTAGGGACTCTGGCGCAAGAAACGGCCCTAGATGTTTACATATTTTTGAGGTCGCCTTGTTCGTGAATAATTGGAGAGAGAGACAGAATCTTCAGAAGCCATCTTTATTCCCAGCCTTGAATCGTGCAATAATCCAAACCCGGTGAGCAGTTCCTGGCCAGGAAGTGCTAACTCGGCATTCTTTACAGAGCAATATTAATGGGAAAAACTCAACTAACTTTGCTCCAATCAAAATACATGGGTTGTAACCATCTTATCTCTAACAAACTTTGCTCCAATCACAATTCATGGGTTGTAACCATCTTATCTTTAACATCTTTTTTTACTCTCCAACTTTGTTTTGTTAAACCATGGTGGAATACAGAAGTATAGGTTTTAAAAAAAATAAAAGGAATATATACTAAAATGGACTGGAAAATTACAGTCAAGAGTGGAAAAACACAGCCAAAGGAATAGGATACAAGTAGATACATAAATGATTCAATTGATTATGTTTTTTTTTCAGTAACACTAATGATTTTACTGAACAAATATTGATCAAAGCTACAGAAATCAAATACATCATCTGATTATGTTTTCAAATCAACTAAACAGAAGCCTGCTTACTAATCAAAGCTACAGAAGCCCGCTGCTTATGTGTGTGAGCTGCTTATGCATGTGTGAATTGAATTGCTTGTATGTGTGTGTGTGTGTGTGTGTGTGTGTGTGTTTGTCTGTGTGCGCTGCTCATCCCCTCCCTATGCGTATGTGAACTACTTGTATGTGTGTTTGTGTTATGTGTGTGTTGTGTGTGTGTGTGTGTGTGTGTATGTTTGAACTGCTTGTATGTATGTGTGTCGGTGTGCGTGTGTGTGCATGTGTACGTGTGCTCCCTGTGTAAGTGTGAACTACATGTGTGTGTGTGAACTGCTTGTATGTGTGTGTGTGTGGTTTACTGCTGCGTGTGTGTGTGTTACTGCTGCTTACATAACCTGGTTATTGATTATGATTATTGATTATGGTTATTCAACATGGCAATTGATCAACTGATGAATATGGTGAGAAATATGGAAATATAATCCACAACATTCCTCCCGTTGAGGCCATCCCAATCATGGCCTCACATTAATCATGGTCGAAAAATGGCACAGCATTGTCTACCCCTGGTCTATGACCCCCATACTACACACAAGTGAATTTCTTATGAGCCCGAACATAAAATATGGCTGGTGGGCCCTTTCCGACTGTAACACTTCGAGTAAAAACAGTCTGTCTTGTACGCCAGCATGTGAACTCCAGTTGTTTTCGTGTCCAGGTTTCTCAAGGCTTTTCATTGTTCGGGTAAATAAAGTCCCAGTCTAATGTTCCACTTGAATCCAGTAATGTTGCTTATAGCAGGTAATCAGTCCAAAGTTAGTCCAAAGTCCAAGTCCATATTCAACATTGATTTGTGATTTTTCCATCTGATTGTTTTAGTGAACGAGCGTTCATGACTGGAGTCACTGTCTTAGTTTATTCGTTCAAAACTTCAGGGAGGCTCCAGGAAGGAGCGGGGCTTGACCGGCTGGTACGCTAAACTGCCACCCGCCCGTCACTGGAGTGAGAAAATAAAATACAAACACAGGCACAGATGCCACAGACACAGGCACATGCAGATCCACTATGCACTCGGCACATACAGAACGAGGGTTACCTACACCTGCATAATTTCACTTAGATGTACCAGATTTTATAATATTTACTTTTGCTGCAAAGACTGTGCCGACACTTTGGAGTCAGAACATTTTAAAAACAGTTTCATCCAGGCCCTCCCAAGGACTTACAATAGCGCCTCCATGCAATAGCCCACAATAATAATCTCCCAAAAGACTTTGTTTTCAACAATGACCTGGGGGTCGACTCACCCCTGCCTTAGGTTGTCTCCTCGATAGGAGATCTTACCCGTCTCTGGAGTGAGTCACAACACACACGCAGGTGCTCTGCATTGAGCTCTGTACTCATGAGGGGGTAGGTTTCCTCACCCCTCATAATGGGATAGTTATGAGATCATTTCAGTTGAATTTGGGCTATTGCAGCAGCTTTGTGGGAATAATAGATGAAACAGTTAAAGTTACAACTCATCAATAACAATTTGAAACAAATGCTGCAATTATAGTTCTGACACTTAGATTCTTCTTTAACCAGCCAAATAAGTCCCAATTCAAGAAATTTGTTGTGTATTTTGTCCCCTCGGTCTGAATGTGCTTTACAAAATCATTAATGTCACCTTAATTATTTGGAAAACAATGAGTTGTCATCCACAGTGCATGTGCCACCCTGATAAATTAATATTATTTAAAAATTCATAATTACCCAAATTGCTCACCCTCACTACTGAGCTCCTGTCAATTTTAAATCAATATTTTTCGGCAGTGTACTCATAATTTTCTGGGTCAAAAGATGGACTGGAAAAACAATATGTTTTCACAGTATTTTTTTTTTTTTTCAATGAATTTTGATTTAGCAACCCACCTCAATCTAGGGTTCCGCTAAGCACATGGAGGAGATGCACAGTCAGGGCTTATTAGCCCCAGCCATGACAACTCTCCATATCCTCAGCAGAACCGGGTGGAGTTGCTTTAGACCGTGTGTAACAATATGCATTTTTTTTTTTTATTCACAAAAATGGGCACATATTGAATATTCAACTGTAAAATTGTTTTTCTGTTGGGATCCCAGCACATAAAGGTAAACAATCATCCCAAATCTGGTCAGCTCAGTCAGTCAGTCAGTCAGTACCTTTTATTTGAAAGTCCCCGTCCTTCTCACAATTAATCAGAGGAAAAGATTTTGTCCGCCTAATGAAAAAATAAATTTAGAATGTGATCACATTATTAGTCGACTTTTTCAATTATATGGTGGTCCACCTTTTGAATTTAGTCTTGTGTTTATACTCCAAATTGAATTTCCCCAAATTTATTTTAGAAGGTAAACTGTTAAGTTGCAACCCCGCAGTTGAATCCTTAGCTGGCCAGCTTATCATTTTCTCTCAAGGCCACCGTAATCTCCTCTCCTCTGCAGTATCCTCAAGGTTCAGGGGCCCATCCCCTTACCCTTAGCACTCTGTGGGAAGGTTTCAGTAGAATGGGTTAGAGACAAACAACAATGAACAAAACTCAATCATAATTTTGTTGATTTTCCCCTCACTTGGGCTTGGATCTTTTCCTGTAAAAGTAAAAAAATTGGAGAAAGTTTATTAGTTACTCAGTTTCTTTGAAATGTTGCTCCACTGGTTGACACTCCTGTTCAAAAACAGAGAAAAGATCATGAATTTATTAATTGTATTTGGTCAGGAAAGCTTTCAGTCACATTTGTTCACCTCATTTGTTATAGCATTGATCCTTTACATGACTCCTTTGCTGGGCAGAACTTATTCTTGTTAAACTAAGAAAATTCCACATGAAATCATATTGCTTAGACCCCCCTTTCCCCCCTTCTGTTCTCTGACTTCTGTATGTCGACCTTTCACCTATCTTTTTTCCCTTATCTGCTTTTAGTAACTAAGGCTCCATTCGCAGTATTGTTTTGATTCTGTGCACTAAAAAATCCATCCAGTCTCCAATCCCACAATAGTTCATTTGATTTTTCGTTCTTTTATAAATCTAATATGTACTATTAAATTTTATACTAAATTTTATAGTTACTGCTAGCTTTCTGATCATTTTACCCTAATTTTTTACCATCAAATAGCAATTGAAATTTTCTAATTCTTGATAGAGAAACCTCTGTATCAATTAAATTTACTGTTTATTGGACCTGATACTTACTGTATATAGTGTTTAACAGTACTTTGGCAAATTTTGAACACTTTGCGTTATTCCTCTTGTTTCTTAATTTTCCTTTCAGAGATATGCTTCTAGCACACCAATCTCACAGTCTAATTATTTAAAGAAAACTGCTTAGATTTTCTAGTTCTTTAGAATTTTACAAATATGTAACTAATTCAAATGGTGTAATTGCTTCACACTCATAGTGGATATTACTGGATTTGCTGATAGCATTCTGCCACACATGTATCATGTTGAGACCATAGTTATTCTGGTAATTTGTCTAATTCTGTCTTAATTTGTTCTCTAAGTTCGAGTTCTGATTCCTCAATAGGAATTTTCAATTGCTTTATTTTCCCTATCAATTGACAGTTAATAATTATCTTAATCATTTGTTTCCTGTCCTGTTCCAAATCAACATTAAGGGTCCATTTTTTTCTCTCTCTCCAATTCTGGGTCCTGAGTGGGGTCGAATATCATCGTACAATGCAATTCAGTTTCTGGCCGTGTAGCCTGGGGTATTTGGGCCTCTACATACAGTATTTTCCCCAGGTTACTCCAAACTCGCTCTTTAATTTGGTCTGCTATATCCCCCAGCCAATAAACATTTGCTAATTCACTTTTTTTTTTTTCTGATTGGCTACAGGTTTTTTTCAGCTGCTGTCTCTCCCTCTGCTCCTGAATATGGGGGGGCATACGGCGCTGGGTTAAATATTGTTCCTGAATATGGGGGGGCATACGGCGCTGGGTTAAATATTGTTCCTGAATATGGGGGGGCATACGGCGCTGGGTTAAACAATTCATTGTCAGTAACCTTTTCAGATGGCTTTGACTGAGACGCAGCTTCACTTTGCCTCACAAAATATTTATCCTGATCCTGAATGTTTAGCATTCCCCTTTCTCCAAACAGTTCCAGAACTGCCAGCTCATTTTATTCTTTTTTTTTTAACCCTTTTTGCTGCCGATGCATAATTTGTTATTATACCCATCATATTTTTCACGTATTGCAAGATCAAATTTCCCCTCTTCTGGCCACTTTGTTACTCTATTTTTTATTCCTTTTTGCCCACTTATTTGACAATTTTTAATATCATTCTCAAAGGTAGGAAATTGCTCTCTTAATTCCTCCACAGGCATTGCCATTATTATTTATTTATTAATTTAAATTTTATTACTTTAGCCAAATTATTTTTCCCCATGTATGAAATTGCAATATGTCTATTCTACCAGTTACACTGCTTAGTGTGCTCCATAAACACACTTATGCTGATTTCTCTTCTTCCTTTTCACTTAGATCGTATTTTGTTACGCATACCTAAGCCAGTGTTATGTTTATTTTATAAACATCTACTTGTCTAATTAATGATATTTCTTGTTTAGTTCCATTTGCCTTTTTTTGGTCTTTTTCAAACATAGGAAGTTGCTTTTGCTTTTTTTTCCTTCTTCTTTTCTCTATTTTCCTCCATCTACCAGCTTTGCCGTAATCATCATTGTTTATTTTTTTTTTTTAATCCAAATTTCATTTCTCGGCCAAATTGTTTTTTCTCGCGTATTCAATTATGATAGTACAGCAATCATAATAAGGCTTAAATAATCATCTTTTAATGCATGCAATTTACTACCTCTTTTAATCTGCCTAATAGTAATGACCATTAATAATAATTTTAACACTTATTGCATGCAGACCAGGGGTTATATTTTATATTTAATGCACTCTTAACCCTCCCAACTAATGCAATATGCAACAAAACCACTGTTCACACCCACATCTAGTCCACACTCATTAAAAAGGGCGCCGCACCCCACAATACAAACTTCCCGTCTACGTCTGTTCGGGACCCTGCAATCCTCACTACCAGTCAATGTCCTCGCTAGACCCACTAATTGGCTAGCTCCATACGCCAAATGTGCTGCGCACCCTTTTTTTCAAAAAATAATAAACAACAAGACAAACAACACCGCAAAAACGGATCCCGATACCTCTCTTAGGTCATCCAGGCCGTACCCAATCTCAAATCTCAAGCAAGAGAGCCTGCAGGATAATTCCCTGCCATAGGGTCCCAGCACAGACCTCACATATAACAAACAGTTGTACTCCAAACCAATTTCAGAACGCGCTCTGAGTTCCAAACAATTACTCACAGTAATTTTGTTGCAAATGCAGTGTTAGTGGTTAGTAGTTACATATCAGTTCTGCAGATTCTGTCCCTGTCCTTTTAATCTCCCCAATTTTGTGTCTAGATTCTTTGAGCCGAAAGGTCACTTGTCTCCAGTGCTCCAGATCAGGGCCGGGACAACACAAAACAACACCCCTACATATCTATCTGAGCAAGATAATTAAAACAAATTAATTAAATTGCTCACCTTATCCTTAGTTTGCTGGCAGCTTAGGGTGTGTGTGTGTGTTCCCCGCACCATCTTGGAGCACCAGAAGACCGCCCACCCTTCCGAGTGTAACCGACCTTTGCCGACTCCTGCCGCTGGCTCGCCAAATTTGTTGTGGTTTCTAGACTAGATGTTTACATATTTTTGAGGTCGCCTTGTTCGTGAATAATTGGAGAGAGAGACAGAATCCCCAGAAGCCATCTTTATTCCCAGCCTTGAATCGTGCAATAATCCAAACCCGGTGAGCAGTCCCCGGCCAGGAAGTGCTAACTCAGCATTCTTTACAGAGCAATATTTATGGGAAAAACTCAACCAACTTTGCTCCAATCAAAATACATGGGTTGTAACCATCTTATCTCTAACAAACTTTGCTCCAATCACAATTCATGGGTTGTAACCATCTTATCTTTAAAATTTTTTTACTCTCCAACTTTGTTTTGTTAAACCATGGTGGAATATAGAAGTATAGGTTTTAAAAAAAATAAAAGGAATATATACTAAAATGGACTGGAAATACAGTCAAGAGTGGAAAAACACAGCCAAAGGAATAGGATACAAGTAGATACATAAATGATTCAATTGATTGTTTTTTTTTCAGTAACACTAATGATTTTACTGAACAAATATTGATCAAAGCTACAGAAATCAAATACATCACCTGATTATGTTTTCAAATCAACTAAACAGAAGCCTGCTTACTAATCAAAGCTACAGAAGCCCGCTGCTTATGTGTGTGAGCTGCTTATGCATGTGTGAATTGAATTGCTTGTATGTGTGTGTGTGTGTGTGTGTGTGTGTGTGCATTTGTCTGTGTGCGCTGCTCATCCCCTCCCTATGCGTATGTGAACTACTTGTATGTGTGTTTGTGTTATGTGTGTGTTGTGTGTGTGTGTTTGAACTGCTTGTATGTATGTGTGTCGGTGTGCGTGTGTGTGCATGTGTACGTGTGCTCCCTGTGTAAGTGCGAACTACATGTGTGTGTGTGAACTGCTTGTATGTGTGTGTGTTGTGTTATGTTATGTGTGTGTGTGTGTGTGTGCGTGTTACTGCTGCTTACACAATCTGGTTATTGATTATGGTTATTCAATATGGCAATTGATCTACTGATGAATATGGTGAGAAATATTGAAATATAATCCACAACAGCAGCAACGACAAGGACCGTGATAAGACAGTTCACATCCAGATCCACAAGAGACTTGTTATGGAAGGCTGCCAAGGAATGTACTCACCTTAAGGAAAAAAAAAAAAAAAACAGATTCGGAGAAGACCTGACGACAGCTGACAAGCTCCGAAGGCAACAACTATGGAAGCTGCACGACGGGCAGGAAAGAAGGCTTACTACATTGGGATTCGCGCATTTGTGGAGGGAAAAGAGATCCATTTGAATGAGGACTGAACTTATTCTGAACTTGAGTATGTAGATGGTATAAGCCTATATCCAAGGAGACTTTGTGTCTCTTATTTGTAAAGGTAATATAAGCATATTTTGGGTTCTGCTTTCCCGAAGGAATCGAATGTATGATTCATTTCATACTAGGTTAGTGTCCGGGAAGAAACTAAATTTAGTGAATTTTAAGTTTATGACCAAATGAGTTTTCTTTCATTAACTTGGTATTTTGGGAAATTTTCTTACATTGTTCTTTGTATTCTGTGTATTATTACTGTGAAACTTGGCATCTTTTTCGATTTATTCACTCAATGTAAGGGGTTTACGTAATCTGCTAAAAAGAAAATCAATATTTTTGTTTTGCAAAAGAACTAAATGTGATTTTTACTTTATCCAGGAAACTCATGCTTCATTGTCAGATTTTAATTTCTGGAAGAATCAGTGGGGAAATGACATATGGATATCATATGGAAGTAATTGCTCTGCAGGTGTTGCTATTCTAAAAGGTACATTTAAAGGGAAAGTACTTAAAAATAAGGTTCATCACTCAGGTAGATGGTTGTTATTAGTGATAGAAATGAATTGTGAACTTTTTATTTTGGGAAATATCTATGCTACCAACTCTAGTGCATACAATAAGAAATTGTTTCTGGAATTTGAAGAGGAAGTCAACTCAATATTAGATCAATATAGAGAAGCTAAATTGATATTTGGTGAAGACATTAACTCTGTATCGGATGCAAGTTTAGATTGCTATCCTCCTCCCAATACCATCTCAAGTTACCCTCCTGCCTTTCATAACCTTTGTTTACCATTGGATCTAATTGATATTTGGAGACATAAAAACCTAAATAGAAAGCAGTTCACATGGTCAAACAAGGATATGAGTAAACAATCACGCAAAGACTTCTGGTTAATTTGGAATCTATTAGAAAAATGGGCAAAAAAATGTATCCATTGAATCATCCGTTCTTACTGATCATAAAGCTATTCATCTTTCATTTGCTTTCTCTAAATATGTTGAAGGGAAATCCACTTCATACTGGAAATTGAACAAGACTCTTTTGAAAGACTCACGGTTTAAAAATGAGGCTAAAATCATCATTAATGAATGTTGGGTTAATGCTAATGATTCCAAAAATTATAACTCTAAGTGGGAATTCATGAAATATAGAATCAGAAGATTGGCTATGAGGAGAAGAAAAGAGATGGCATATGTTAAAAAAGAAAATGAAGAAAAGGTAATCAAAGAGATTATAACCCTATTTGAGAGTGAGCATCAGAATCAGCAAGAGAAGGCAAGGTTAATGGAATTACAGCTTGAACTGGACCAAATATATGAATACAAAGCAGAAGGAGCTTTTGTTAGGTCATGAAAAAAGTGGCTAGAAGAGGGAGAAAAAAAACACAGTTTTATGCTTGAAACTTCAAATTTTTTTGTTTTTGGGGACTATTTTAAAAATGCAATACAAACTATATATAATGATTACAATAGCTCAATTAAATTGCCTAATGGTACTAGCCCGAGATTTTCTGTTGATAGAGGTATTAGGCAGGGTTGTCCAATTTCACCTTTTCTATTTCTATTGGTCACTCAAACAATGGCCCCTCATTTAGAGAAAGACACCTTCAGAGGTATACAATTAATGGATAAAGAATTAAAATGTTGTCAACTTGCTGATGATACTACCATTTTCATAAGGAATAGTTTGGAGGTACAAAAATTAACTGTTTAAATACACTTTCCACTGTTTCTGGATTATACATATTTAAATATTAAAAACTGAACTGCTTCCTCTGAAAGTATGCAATTTAGAAAATATTAATGGAATACCCGTTAAAGATGTTATATCTTGGGATTAAGGTTTGTATTAAGGTTGTAAAGATCAAAGTAAACGTAATGAACTGAATTTCTCTCCCATTATCCAAAAACTAAAAAAGAAATTAAATGCATGGCTTTTAAGAGATTTATCTTTGAATGGCAGAATATTATTATCAAAAACAGAAGGTTTATCACGTCTTGTATACATTGCACTTGCATTAGATGTCCCACAATCAATAATCAAAGAGGTGGACCGTACAATATTTAATTTTATATGGAGGAACAAACCCCACTTTAAAAAAAAAAAAAAAAAAAAAAAAGTGTTCTGTGCAACTCTGTTGACAATGGAGGCCTTATTTAAAATTGAAATGGAGATCTATATGAAGTTGCTACAAAATGTAAGAAATAAGGAAGCAAAACGTACCATTGACATTTGTAAATGCAATAATTTTTTCTGTTAAACATGCATGTATTCCCCTTATTATATGTATGTAATAATTGTTTGTATATGGTTGATTTTCAAAATAAAAACTTAAAAAAAAAAAAATAGAACTGAAGGGAGTGAGGAAGTCCCACCCCTATTACTTTCAATGTGAGATGCTAGGCTAGCTACTTCAGCCCAGGAAGAACGGAATTGACCAACGCCATCTATAAAAATGGCGTTCCATGGGTGCTTTTTTCTGGCAACATTTCATAAGATTGCTAATCTGATTACACGGCACAAATTGCCAAGAGAGTGTGTCGTCCGTGCGGATTGGTGAATGTTTTCGAAGGGAAATGACGAGCAATGCTGTTAATCCGGAATGCGCACGCACTTTTCAGTCTTTTCGTTGAACTGCTGCAGTCAGAACAATAGCTGGATAACCAAACTCGTGCACGAGCTGTCATCAAGCTCTAAGTATCAGCACTTATTTTACAGGCCCTCTTGAAAACATCAAACAGTTGCGTCAGACAAAGAGCAAAATAATGAAGGATTACTGAATACATTTGCTTTTGTTTTCACTTTATTTGGCAAGAAAAAAATGTGCACTTTTCAATTGGTGTCTATGGAGCTGCAGCGTCTTTGGCCACAAAATTTCCTCCAGTGGGATACGCAGAAGCAGGAAGCTAACATGCTAACTGGCTGAAGCAAAGGTACTTCCACGTTCTCTCTGGTTCTATTATATATCTCTATGGTTTACTCTTGACTTTTAGCCTTCAGATAGCCCCGCCCTTTCAACCAATCAAATGCTAGACCCAGCTAACACACGACGAACTGGCGACGTAACTATTTGCGCTCTTTTGGTAAGTTAGTGACCGACCATGTGAAAACGGTCTGACAATGTTGTCAGTTGGTAATTCAGTTAGGTTACTTGACGACCTTTTCAATACTTCATGGACAAGTCACTTGTTGGTTAGTTGGTTACGTCACCTGTTGGTAATTAAGTTACAAATACTGGCAAAGTTGACGACCTTTTCAATACGTCGTGGACACGTCGCTTGTTGGTTAGTTGGTTACGTTGCCTGTTGGTAATTAAGTTACGAATACTGACAAGTTGAGGCTAATTAATTTATCAATCGTGGAGCAGCAGCGGCAGGAAGTTAACTCTCGAGGACAGTGATTCCATAACGTATATATTTCTCAACCGTTAAGGACCTTCAACATTTCAGTCAGCTAAAGGTAAGTTTCCTTCATCATTATATTCACTGATATTAACAATTTCATTGGATATAAATAGTACAGCAGCTAAAATAACTAATAATTTAGAAATCTGACTTTTTTTTCATTACCTGCTGTAAATATAAGGTAAATTTGGGGAAAAAACTTAGATAGTTAATGTTAGCTTGTAGCTAACGTTGGCAAACGATTTAAACTTCCATAAATTGTTACCCAGGTGAAACGTGGTTTATTAACATTATTCTAACCACTGATCGTTTTTGAAAATTAAGTTTTACGACACTCAGTACAAATTAAATAAGAAAGCTAGCGTTAGCTATACTCGCTCAACTGTAAGACGAATATAAATTGCACAACTTAGTCGTACGAACAACAACACTGAGTAACACTGTGCTATAATTTTAGTTGTTGTCAGATGTAGCTAACATTTGAGTGTAGTCCTTACGGGGGTAACGTTATGGCGTTATTTCATGTCACAGTTATGGCTAGTTTGCTGTGCCTTTTATATGTGGAGATTTACAGTAAACGATGTGAATATATAATAATATATCACTATACTGATACATCATCTGCGAAAGCCAATATAATTAGCCAGCTGAAATGAAGTTGAGACTCTAATTTTATTGAAACTCATTGATGACACTGAGGACACAAGGGGCCTGACTCATTAAGACCTTTTGGGTAGAATTTCCCTTGTAAAACCAGTAACATTGGCTAGTTAAATGCATACGTTCTTTTGTTTCACTTTCAGTACATGGCTTTGCTGCAAATTTATCTTTATTTATTTTAAATAAAACTATTGTTGAGATATCTGTCCTATGCATTGCACAGACTGTCTTGAGATGCAAGCAAGGTCTGGCAGAGAAAGATGTGAGGAGCTTGATCAGTGAAATGCTCCACAGCGATGTTTAGACAGGACGCGACTGAGAACCTGGTACAGTATTTGCATTCTTTTTGTCCAACACTTATGGTGCTGTGATGATTATGTACACAGAAGTCCTTAATTTTATATGACAAAGGTTACACTTGGGCCTAATAATGAATTGGATCAGATGTGACCTGAAACAGAACTAACAGGGCAGGGGCTTTGAGGTCAGGGTTGAGTCATTGTTTAAACTGGTAAAATGGGAGGATTTAATGGGAGTGTGTAATTACATACAGGCAGATGAAGCACTATATCTAGGGTCCTAGTTGGTAGAATAATCGTACACCTCTCTCTGGGGATTAATGTTTTTAGGAGAAGTTTTGAAATTGATGTCATAAGGTCACTGGAGGGGGCTTTGAAGTAGCCTGAAGCTGCACCCCAAACTGCAGACTTAGACTTCACTGCTTAAAAAAATTGAGGAAAAAGTAAAATAAAAATTTCATGTACTCACCTCTTTTGCTGTGTTTGTGTTGTTCCTTGCAGAAGACGCAATGCACAGAGCGCTCGGTGAAAGAAGAGGAGGACGACGACTCGTAAATGTGTAAAAAAAAAAAAAAAAAAAAACTAAACTGAATGAAGAAATAGTGATTTTAGACTATTTATAGGGATGCTCAAGCACCCCTAAATTTCATCTCAGCACCCCAGGATAATGTCAATAATTATAATGAACTGCTATTATTTTACAAACTCATTTTAAGCCCTGTAACATTACATTTTGAGAACTTGTGAGAGATGACAAACAATTACAGGTTCTAAGCAATTTATTTAAATAATTAGAAAAAAACAGCAGTATGAAACCTGTTTTGAAGTTAAGTTGGTTTGTGAAACCCCTGGCAAAAATTATGGAAAACCCTCACAGATGATGTGCATTCAGCTATTTTACTCCATTGCAAATAAGGGCCAGACAGATTCTTCTCTGTTTTTCTGTTCTGCTAGTGTCGTTGTCACAACTGGTAGCATGAGGCAGTACCTGCAGCCCAGTCTGGTTGCACAGGTAGTCCAGCTTTTCCAGGACAGCACTTCCATACGTGCAGTTGCTAGAAGGTTTGCTGTGTCTCCCAGCACAGTCTCAAGAGCATGGAGGAGATACCAGGACACCAGCTGTTTCACGAGGAGAGCTGGACAGGGCTGTAGAAGGGCATCAACCCAGCAGCAGGACTGTATCTGCTCTTTGTGCAAGAAGGAATATAAGAGCACTGCCAGAGCCGTACAAAATGACCTCCAGCAGGCTACTGGTGTGCATGTTTCTGACCAAACTGTCAGAAACAGACTGTGAGGGCGGCATGAGGGCCCGAATGTCGTCAAGTGGGACCTGAACTCACAGCCCAGAACCATGCAGCTTGATTGGCATTCGCTAGAGAACACTAGAATTGGCAGGTTCGGCATTAGCACCCCGTTCTCTTCACAGATGAGAGCAGGTTCACACTGAGCACATGTGATGGGCGTGAAACAGTCTGGAGACACTGTGGTGAATGTTCTGCTGCCTGTAACATCATCCAGCATGACCCGATTTGGCAGTGGATCACTGATGGTCTGGGGAGGCATTCCTTAGGGGGTTGCACAGCCCTCCATGTCATTGCTAACATTACCCTGACTGCTGTTAGACACTGGGGTGAATCCGTAGAGCGAAACTGCACATTTAGAAATTTGCAATCCATCATGCCTTACAAGTTATGATTAAGGTTATCGTGCCTGAAAGAGCTACTGTATGCCACGACTCGGGTGACGATGGGGAGGCAGAAGGCAGATGTTTAATAAACGTGGAGGCGGAAAATCACATGACAAAGATTTTGGATGAGGGAGCGGTTAGGGAAAGTGGGCAACACAGTTAATTTGTTCTCCAACAGCTGGGGGTGAGAATTTAACGGTCAGTTTTAATTAGGTTTTATAACTTTTGATACTCGGCTAGCCTCTCAGCGGCTAAGGTTTTACCATTGCTGTTTGATGCCATCAGCTCTTAAACCCTGAATGGGATGTTAAAATTTATTTTCTGACAGAATATTCCAGTTCTAAATCCTGAATATAAAAAATGTTGGACATCATCAGGGCTGCCCTGATGAGTGTGCGAGCAGTTTGGGAGGAATAAGACTGGATCTGTAAACTCCTTACATTACCAGATAATCTTGGCTGATCGGTTCTGACCAAGGTCCCAGGCCAGATTTCTGTGATTGTTGGGAGGGGTGAATCTGGGATACATCTGCCTAAAACTCATGTAGTTTGAGCCCGCCTTATATTAGTGGGGAAATGTACCTGAAATTAACGGTCAGTTTCAAAACTCTTTCTTACAGAGTATGGTTTCAACATCAACTGTCTGCTTTAGAGCCACTACAGCTTCACACTGAACCACACCAGGGGCCTCATTTATAAACGGTGCGCAGGCACAAAAAAGATACGCACATCACTTTCTTTGCAGATTTCTGATTTATAAAAACAAACTTGACATTAAAAAAAGAGAAATTAAGATTATGCACAATTTCAATTAATTCCAAGTCCATCCTGATTAAATAAAGGAAAATTCCATGCAGTTTATTTTACCCATAGGTTTATAAATTAGGTTATTTTCCACAAAATGTCATTTTTATTTTTTTGTACGTACATATTACTTAAGTATGAAATCCAAGCAAATTTTTACAAATAAGCCCCCAGGTCTTTCAAATTTCAAAAAATAATGCTTTTGTTATTGTTGGGAAGCCTCTGTTGATTTGACATGGAATGATCCATGATGTGTCTTCCATTGCTTGATGACGACTGTCCCCTGTGCGGTTCAGAGGCTGAAACATAGTTTTATACATCTCTCCGTAAATCTGTTATAACCTGGGGCCTCGTTTATAAACGGTGCGTAGGCACAAAAAAGATACGTGCGTCACTTTCTTTGCAGATTTCTGATTTATAAAAACAAACTTAACATTAAAAAAAGGGAAATTATTAAGATTATGCACAATGTCAATAAATTCCAGGTCCATCCTGATTAAATAAATGAAAATTCCATGCAGTTTATGTTACCCATAGGTTTATAAATTAGGTTATTTTTCACAAAATGCCTTTTTTATTTTTTTGTGTGTACGTATTATTACCTCCGCCAAGGAGGTTATAAAATCACCTGCGTTTATTTGTTTGTCTGTTAGCAGGATTACTCGAAAACTACTGAGCGGATCATCATGAAAATTGGTACACAGGTGTATCTTGATCCAAGGAAGAACCTATTAAATTTTGGTTGCGATCCGGATCAAATTCTGGATCTAGGATCCGGAAGGCCAACCTTTGGCAGAGGTCAGAAATCTCTGATTGCTCTTGTTTAGGTATGAAATCCACACAAATTTTTATAAATAAGGCTGCTGATCCTTTACTTTTTTTGGAAAGTTACAGTTTTTATGATTGAGTCTTCGCCTCAAGTTTCATTAACTGACTGGGCGTCCTCTCTGACACTGGTGAATTCAATTGAAATCTTTGATTGCTCATTCTGAACCTTTATTATTATACACTTCAACAGTGTTTCTCAAACCTCTCCTGGTGTACCCCTTGTCCTGCATGCTTTAGATCTCTCCCTGCTCCAGCACAGGTGATTCAAATAATTCGCTTATTATCAAGCAGCTTCTGGGGTTAATTACGACCTGATCATTTGAATCACCTGTGCTGGAGCAGGGAGAGATCTAAAGCATGCAGGACAAGGGGTACGCCAGGAGAGGTTTGAGAAACACTGTTGTAAAGCATAGAGATCCGCCCTTTGTTGTGCTGATGCTGGGTTGCAAACTGTTCTAACACTGTTAAAGAGGGGCAAGAAAATGAGTGATTTAATTTAGAATAAATAAAGCTTCACAGCTGTAGATATTTAAAAAAAAAATGGGACCGGATTTAACTTACCTTTGATTTCACTAAAGGACATCAATGTATCATTGTTATAAAGGTCTATAATCCTCCTAATCCCTTTTTGTGACCACTGTTTGAATCCCAAGTCATTTTTGCCAAGTCTGAACTCCATGTTACCATTTTGTGCCTCATACCATATCATCAAAGTGTTTCTAACAAATGGATTTAAAGTGCTTTTCTTCAAGTTCTTAAAAGAGTCACAAGAGAACTATTTCATCCGCGACTAACCCTTTTGTGGACAATGCAGCCATTTTTAGAAAGGGTTTTACAACGTAGTTACCAGAACAGGCAACTGGAAAGGGATCAGTCAAACAAATTTAAAAATTTGGGACAGGGCATTTTTTGTCAATATTTATTTATCCCAAAATCATAATCTTTAAGAAATCTAGATCATAAGAATCCGATTCCTTTATTTCTTAAAGGGACTATTCACTGTCGTCTCCTGTCAATCTTGAAAACATTGGTACAACTATTTCAAGTTCACTTCTGGTTTTTGTTTGCTTTCAGACAATATATTGTTTATATTACACTCATCTTTGAGAAGTTTGATCTAAATTTTTCTTTCTATTCCATTTATTGATCGTAGAAACCTGTTTGTAATCAGTTTGTCATAGTTTTATTTTTGTAATTATTATTGCTTTTAAAAAGGTTGATTGGATCTATTACAATGCCCAGACAAAATTTAAACAAAAAGGTTCTGGGTTTAAAGACAGTTATATAAAAATTACTAAAGACATTATTAAACAAGGAAGTAAACAGATTGAAACTCCACATTCACAGGTTTACCTTAAGACCAAAGTCAAATTCAATGTGTGTTTGATCAAATAAATAATTTGTCATTAGTATAATTTATCATCTGTGGGTTTAAAGCCAATATTAAAGGACTTTTAGGCTGTGTTTCCAACCCATTTCTGGACCTTGTTGCCACCCTGAAGGTTATCAATCCAAAAAACAAACCACACCTGCTTTCCCAGTTACAGATCTTGACATAAAACTAATGAGCTGAATCAGGTGTGTTGAATTAGGTTGGAACCTAGGACCATTTTGTAGCTTGAGGCCCAACAGGGTTGGACCGACCCCTGCTCTAAAATGTTCAGCATACAGGCCATCTTCTGTATTTAAAACATACCTGAGCTTTAATTGCCATATTCAATAAGTTATTTGTATTTCTGCTCATTTGATATCGCAATGCATGTATGAAAGTGTTTATTGACTGGACTCTTTTCTCCCTGTGCCCCAGAATAGTCCCTTTAATGTAACTGGGTCATAATCTCCTGAATGAGTTCAAATTAGGTGGTTGTACATACCAAGATATTTGGGATTTTCTTTGGGAACCCGGACATAAACAAAACGGCCATTGGATTTTGATGGAGCCTTTCCTGCTCACTGAGAAAGAAACAGAGGATTTGGTTTTAATAACTCTATAGCCTGAGAATTTTGCAAACCTATTAATCAAATCAATAACGGCTGAGAAAGATCGCTCCAAATTCGTCAAACAGAGTAGCATATCATCTGCAAACAAGGCTATGTGATGCTCTATATCTGCTGTCCGAATTCCTTTAATAACAGGATGATTTCTAATACAGATGGCAAAGGATTCTAAGCTCTAAACAAAGAGCAGAGGGACAAGGGCACCCCTTTTTCCATTGTGACCTTGATGGTTAAGGCCAAATCAAATGGTACTAATCTCAAATGTTCCAGAGTACAAGAGTCCCTGACCCACTGCCTAAATATCTAAACCAAAATGCTAAAAGAGAGAGATCACTTTTTTTGCCAGACATGGGTCTGTCCAAGCAGAAGGGCACGGAAGTGTGACATTGCCAGTATTATTTTCAAATTATAGTTTGTAAGAACTGAACAGACATAATGAAAACTTAAATTGTGTAATTTCATGACAAAATCATTTTGAAGATAACTGTATTTATAGCAAAAAGTCCAATGAAAAGTTGAAAATATCCGGCGGTCCCGATATGATGTGGACAATAGAAAAGCCACATTTTTTCATCAAAAAATTGCTATTTAGCTTGAGATTTGAATCTTTCACCATAGAAAACAACCATCCCAACACACATTTAGCACAAAACCTGCTGGGCAACACTTAAAATGCAAAGATTCCAATCGATTTTAAAACGTCAAAATGTTCATGCTGGAGGGCAGGACAAGATATATTTTTCTATTCAAAAAGGGTAAGCAGCATTCAAAAAAGCTTCATATCTTATTAACACTGCCAAATTATGAGGTAATTCAATCAAACCATTTCATTTAAATTAACTAGATGATAGTGTCCACAGAGTGGTCAATTTAGGTTAACCTATGTGATGCATGTCAAGATGGTTGGTTCCGTATGTGATGCTTGACAAAAAATTTAATTGATGACAAACTTTTTTTTTTTCTTTTTTTTACCTTTTTGGGATGTTAAAAGGTGCACTTTGAAAATATATGAAGAGAGCAATTGCATTGAGCACATCAAACTGCACTTTTATTGAACCTCACAAACAGTATTTTATTTAAAATACCAGCATCATCGCCGCCAACATGACGCTGGAACCCCCAAATAGGTGCAACTTTTGCCTCATGCCATCAACCATCTTCTAACAAACCTCCATAAAAAAGATTTTTTGAGATCTTAAAGGAGCAAAATATAAAAATGAATCGTATTCTAATCAAAAAAGACAAAATACTGAAATTTTTACCCAGGGTACAATTGACATTTGGTGAAAAACACGAACGACCACTGTTTCACTGTCCAAACCACATAATATCACCGAATTGGCGCACTGTCAAAACAACCTTTGAATCAAATGGGAAGTATAGCATGTGTTCCAACGGAGCCTTGCTAAAAGATTTTTCCAAATGGAAGATATTAATCCAGAATACTCCTTGAATATTCCACCAAATAACTGAGTCTCTAACCGAAAATTTATGCGTGACGATGGTCACGTATGTGAAAGTGTTGACGGAAAACCTACCTCCGTGTATGATAGCGGGAAGACGCTATTGATGTAAACAACAAAATTGGTGACGCCTTCATTTTGAAATCATCCAATGCTAATGAATTTGTTCTCAAAAATTTGGGAAGTTTCTTGAAAATGTTTATATGCCCAATCTCAGACGGGAGGAGATTCACCCACTGGCAGGCGTTTGGAATAGAGGGCATCAAAAATGCCAGTCATTAATGAGTTCAGATTTCGGAGGAATAAAATAAGAAGATTTTTCTTGAATCCTTTGGGAAACAAACCATCACACCACTGGTAGATTTTGGGATGGAGATGAATAGTTTTGAAGCTCCAAATAGAAAAAATTGGTTTCAAACTGTTTAACCTGATATTTTTAAGAATATATATCACATCAGCTGATGGACTGAACAGCATCACATCCAAACACTCCAAAAAAACATCAATTTTTTTTCTGCAAACAAATTTGAATCTTTGTATGGAATAAATCTTCAAACACTTATTTTTTTAAAAACAGGGTTATTTCTAATAATGCCCTTAAGGTGTTAATAAGGTTTCTCTTTCAACGCTAAAATAAAAAATAAACTGAAAAATTGCCCCAAAAAAGACATATTAAATGAGATAACTTTTCAGTGGTTTATGGAGGGGCATAATTATCTCTGTTATCTCTCTGGGATGTGTACTAAATACCTATCAGCTTGGTCCATGCATCTGTCCCACCCATTCAGCCTAAAAGGTAAAGTTGGGGTATGCAAATCTACCCTTTTGCTTGGACAGACCCATATGGCCATTCGACTCTGTCGAATGCTTTTTTCAGCATCTAGTGACAGAATACTTGAGTCTTGTCTCTCCTTTTTCATAGAGTAGATTTAACCCTCCTCTAATATAATTTGCCTGACAGTTTTTGATGAATCCATTATGATCAATACCTATTAGAGATGGGAGGCATTTCTCTAATCTTAATGCTAGAAACTTTGGCTATTATCTTTGCATCTGAGTTCAAGGGAGAAATGGGCTATAAGACTCACATTTATTAGGAGGTTTATCTGGTGTTAGTATCAAGGTAATGAGTGCATTTCTCAAAGGGGGAGGGAGGGAGACTGCTACCTTTTTGAAAAGGATTCCTCATACCTATCTTTCAATGGGCTTATCAATTTGTCTTTAAATAATTTATAAATCAGTTGGAAGTCCATCAGGACCCGCTGTTTTCCCCCCTTCATACGCATTATAGCTTCCAAAATTTCTCGACTTTCAAGTGCTCGGTCCAACCAGGATTTATTGTCTTCTGATATGGAAGGGATTAGAGGTTCATTAAGAAAGAGAGATTGATCCTCTCCTAATTCTGATGATTCTGATTCATATAAGGTCTGATAGTATGCAGCAAAAGTATCATTTATTAATAAAGGGTCAACAATTATACTACCATTTGGAATTTGGATACTGTTAATGGCTTTTTCTGTGTCTAGCTTCTTTATTTGCCAAGGTAATAACTTCCCACTTCTCTCCCCTTGTTCGTAAAATGTTTGCTTTAGTCTTGTTAAACTATTTTCTGCCTTAATGGTTGAAAGTGCATTATATTTAGCTCTGAGGGTTAATAATTCCTGTATATAAGCTTTGGACTTGTCTACCTCCCTCTCAAGTTGTTTAATTGACTTATCTAAGTTTAGCATTTCTAGATTTATTTTATTTGTTGTTGAGCTAGTGTAGCTAATTATTTGTCCGCGAATGTAGGCCTTAAATGCCTCCAATCTCATTGAAGCGGAAGTTTCGTCTTTATTAGTATCAAAAAAACAATCTATTTGTACTCCCAAAAATTCTAGAAAACTAGGGTCATTTAACAATTTGGGATGGAGCCGCCATCTCCGTGCACCCTTCACTAGTTTTTGATCATTATATATAAGAGAAGCTGGACCATGGTCTGAGATTACGATGGAATCATGAACAAAATCTGTCACTCGAGGAAAAAGATCACAGGACACCAAAAAATAATCAATTCGTGAGTGGCCTTTGGATACATTTGAATAACATGAATATTCTCTATTATTAGGAAACAGTCTTCTCCAGGGGTCACACAAGTTTAGTTCTCTCATAAAATACTGTAATATTTTCCTACTCTGCATATGAGATGTGTCAATGCCAGAAGAGCGATCAAGGTGAGGGGAGATTGTACAGTTATAGTCTCCACCGATTTGCCTGGAAGTGAAGCTAATGGTAAAAATAAGTTTTCAAAAAATTTGGGGCAGTCCTCATTTGGTCTGTATAAATTTCCAAATCTGGATATACAAAAGGGAGAGATTTATAAATTCTACATGCTGTAACATTTTCATTGAAAAGTAAACCTTTCAGATTGTTGACACTTTTCATTAAAAAATTGAAGCAGAACATAATAGTTTATCGGATTAATCCTTTCAAATTTGCTCACAACAGAAAAAAGTCACAAGTTCAAGGGTCTGTCCATCCCCAGGAAAAGTTGCATCATTATATCTTCCACTTGAAACTTCAAACACAGTTTCCATGGAAACCAGAACAGATAAACCATTAAAAATGATGGTTGTTAGAGGAAGCCTCATATCAAATCCATCCAAACGCCAGACCTGAATATATATAAAGGTTTTTCAAACCTGGAGGGATACTGTTTAGGAGAACTTGATGAGCTTGATTAGCCAAATCAGGTGTGCTGAATTAAGATTGGAGTAAAAGCCTACAGGATGGTAGCCCTCCAGGAACAGGGTTGGAAACCCCTGTTCTACAGCATGTTTTGAAAAGCGCCCGCTACAGGCCATTTCTTAGAGGTCTATGAAACCAATACCAGAGGGCAGTTTACGAAAAAATCTGAGATATCCATAATTTGGGCCAAAATGAACAAATAGACAAAGTTGAAGTAAAATCCAAGACCATGATGGCCCAGTGGCCCAGGTGTGTTTCCACTTGGCATCGAATGACCCACCTATGATCTATGAAAATTTTAATTAACAGGCGTACACGCCAGTGCAATGAATACCTGGTTCCAAGAATTCCCTTAAACCGACACTAGTTAAGTTCATAAAAGGAAAGATTGTGGATTAAAAGATTCCGGATTAATGAAAAGTCTGGATAAAGTGGTTTACTAATAAGGTCACTACGATCGCAAAGAATATCAATATCAGGTTTTCAGCTCAAATAAAGTAACCCGCATGATGTTCAAGAGGGTTTCTTTATTTTGCACATAGTGGTACATAGCCATGTACATTTCAATCCAAAGAAAAATGATTTTTACAACTTTTTAGGCCAGCTTTTTGGCGAGAAACAGGCCTATATACTGGATTTTTGGGGCCATAGCAGTGTAATTCTGGTCATAAGACACTGCTCAGGTGCAAAGTGGTGTCAGTGCAACTTTCCCCCGGGGGCGAGCCAGGCCCTTAAACTTGGGCTCTTTTCAGCTGCGACCAACTTTGAAAGGGTTAATCTGAACAACTACTAAGTTCTCTTTTGATTTTATGATAGAAATTGCAAGAATCTACCTGAAATAAAGGGTTCCTGGCATCAGTTGATCAATCCCTCCAACTATTAGCGAGTAATTATGATTGAAAAAGTGGAAAATATTTTTGTGAACCCCAACTTTGACCTTAACTTCCATGGCATTCACCATGGATACAAGCAACCTTTAAGATTGTAAGCCTAGAGCAAAGTTCATGTCGAGGATCAAGCCACCTTCCAGATCTGTATCCATCATAGAACCGAAGATATACATTTGCAAGAAAAAGCATGTGAACCATTTGGAATTACCTTGATTTCTGCATAAATTGTTTATTAAATGTGATCTGATCTTCATCCAAGTCACAACAATAGACAAATACAGTCTTCTTAAACTAATACCTCACAAATAATTATATGTTTTCATGTTTTTATTGAACACAATATGTAAACACTCACTGTGCAGGGTGGAAAAAGTATGTGAACCTTTGGATTTAATAACTGGTTGACCCTCCTTTGGCAGCAATAACCTCAACCAAATGTTTCCTGTAGTTGCAGATCAGACCTGCACAATGGTCAGGAGGAATTTTGGACCAGTCCTCTTTAGAAATCTGTTTCAGTTCAGCAATATTCTTGGGATGTCTGGTGTGACTCGCTCTCTTGAGGTCATGCCACAGCATCTCAATTGGGTTGAGGTCAGGACTCTGACTGGGCCACTCCAGAAGGCGTATTTTCTTCTGTTGAAGCCATTCTGTTGTTGATTTACTTCTGTGCTTTGGGTCATTGTCCTGTTGCACCACCCATCCTCTGTTGAGCTTCAGTTGGTGGACAGATGGTCTTACGTTCTCCTGCAAAATGTCTTGATCAACTTGGGAATTCATGTTTTCATCGATGATAGCAATCCGTCCAGGCCCTAACGCAGCAAACCATGATGCCCCCTCCACCATACTTCACAGCTGGGATGAGGTTTTGATGTTGATGTGCAGTGCCTTGTTTTCTCCACACATAGCGTTATGTGTTCCTTTCAAACAACTCAACTTTGGTTTCATCTGTCCACAGAATATTTTGCCAGTAGTGCTGTGGAACATCCAGGTGCTCTTTTGCAAACTTCAAAGGTGCAGCAATGTTTTCTTTGGACAGCAGTGGCTTCCTCTGTGGTGTTCTCCCATGAACTCCATTCTTGTTTAATGTTTAATGTCAACAGAGATGCTGCATGTGCCAGAGATTTCTGTAAGTCTTTAGCTGAACCTCTAGGGTTCTTCTTCACCTTATTGAGCATTCTGCGCTGTGCTTTGCAGTCATTTTTACAGGACGGCCACTCCTAGGGAGAGTAGCAACAGTGCTGAACTGTCTCTATTTATGGACAATCTGTCTTACCGTGGACTGATGAACATCAAGGCTTTTAGTGATACTTGTGTAACCCTTTCCAGTTTCATGCAAGTCAACAATTCTTAATTGTAGGTCTTCTGAGAGCTCTTTTGTGCGAGGCATGGTTCACATTAGGGAATGCTTCTTGGGAATGGCAAATTCAAAACTGGTGTGTGTTTTTTTATAGGGCAGGGCAGCTTTAACTATCACCTACAATCTCGTCACATTAATTGGACTCCAGGTTGGCTGACTCCTGACTCCGATTAGCTCTTGGAGAAGTCATTAGCCTTGGGGTTCACATACTTTTTCCACCCTGCACTGTCAATGTTTACATGTTGTATCAATAAAAAATGAAAACATAATTGTTTGTGAGGTATTAGTTTAAGAAGACTGCGTTTGTCTATTGTTGTGACTTTGATGAAGTTCAGATCATATTTTATGACCAATTTATGCAGAAATCCAGGTAATTCCAAAGGGTTCACAAACTTTTTCTTGCAACTTTAAGACTTTTTCTGCAGCAAGTTTGGAAAACATGCCTTTTTTTTTTTTTTTTTTTTTTTAGGCCATTTTTTTTCCAGAGGCCCATAAAATCTATACCAGAGAGCCGTTTGTGAAAAAAATTAGAGATACCCATCATTTGAGTCCAAATGAACAAATATACAAAGTTAGAGAAAAATCTGTGACCGTGATGGCCCAAAAGGCGCCTTAAGCGTTTCCACTTGGCAGGGAATGGCCCTGTTTTACTCCAAGTCACAAGGATATTTTTATATTCAGTACATTCTAGTTTCCTATCAGTTCATTTTATTCCAGATTTGTATCTATCCACAGTTCATAATCATCTGTTTATTGTATTTTATATGCTACTTTTTATTGTTTGTTTGGTTCCATAAAGGGCAAATACAATGGTTAAACAATAAAGCAAATATCAAGTGTACAATAAAAAATACGCAACAGAGAAAGGCTATAGCTGATGTAATATTTTCCTCAATATCCAAAATACTGAATCGGACGACTTTTTCCCATGATTAAAAATTTCCGGATCTTTTTGTGCATGCATGGATGAGATCGGTGCATTTGCAGTGGTCTGAAAAGGGATCCAGAGTCTATCCAATCAGATCAGGTACAGGGACCCTGCCCCATTCCGCGATCTGCACTGGAACCATTATCTTTGCAAATGGAATTTCGTCTTTGTCACCAATGCTGTGGGACAGAGTAGTGATGGCCAAATGAGGCTTTATGAAGCTAGCAACCCTTTTGGACTATTGTATTGAAAATTGGTTCACTACTCGAAGCTTCATTCATTGAGCACGTGGGTGACATCTGCTGGCACAGAGATTGTTGTACAGCCTTGCAAAGGTGATGTTGACACACCTTGCATGTGCACTTTGAGTTTTGTTGTATTGTGAAAAATTTAGTTTAGTTTATTTATTTAGCACAAAAATGCAATTAAAAACATGAGTGCAAGGAGGGAACGAAGTCTTTGCAGACATGTACGGAGTTCCACCCCTATCAATGATAATAAATAAAAAACAAGCAGGCAGCAAGAGAAAAATGTAGACAAAAAACAAAAAAACAAACAAAACAAAAAAAAATTTAATAGCAGCAGTAGTTTAGGTGCGTAAATACAAGTAGAAACAGGTAGATAGTTGACAAGAAGAGTACAAGTGAGAGAAGCTGAGAGGTCGAATTGGGCTGCTTAAACACTGAAGACAGTAGCGATTCCTTCAGATTTTTTTTGAAGATAGAATAGGAAGACATGGACCTTAGAGTTCAACTTAATTCACTCCAGAGCTTAGGGCCTCTAAAGGCTATGTTAGATTGGTGACTTGAAGTGCGGGAGGATGGAAGGTAGAGACTATTATTACTAAGCCTCGTTTGATAAGAATGAATATTAGAAGTAGGAATAAAGAGATTATGGAAAGTAATAGGAAGATCTTGTTTACTTTTGACAAATTTATGTAAGAAAAGACATGTTTGATAGACATTCAGTTTGTCGACAGGTAAGATTTGGTATTTTCTAAAGAGAGGCGCAGATGGTGTATATCTATTCGAATGAGAAATCAATCTCAAAAACCTCTTCTGGAATAGGAGTAGTCTTTTGAGATAAGTGGGGTAGGTGACTGCCCAAGCAGTATTACAGTAGTTGATGTAGGGGAGCAAAAAACTATAACAGAGAGTTAAGTGAGCTGAGGAGTGAATTAAGGGGAGGACTTTTCTCAATATGCCTAGCATCTTCATGGATCTTTTACATACAAGATTAATATGATTAGAACAATTTAATTGTTCATCTAAAATGACACCCAAAAATTTGGTTGACTGAACTTGTGCAATTTCGCCATTGTTAATTAGAATTTTAGCTTGCCCCTTCGGATAATACTTATTAATGTTACAAAAGATCATGAAGTTGCATTTTTTTCACATTGAGGGTCAACTTATTAAGTTGAAACCAATGGGCAATTGTATATAGTTCCTCATTAGCACATTTAATCAGAGTGGTGAAGTCCTCATGAGTGGCTATAAGGTTAGTATCATCAGCGAACAGAATAGAAAGAAAATTTTTACATATCATGGGCATATCATTAATATAAATTAAAAATAACAAAGGACCCAGAATTGAGCCTTGGGGAACACCGAACAAGATTTTTAATTTTTAGAAGAGAGACCATTTAGATAAACATATTGTTCTCTATTAGTCAGATAATTTCTAAACCAGTTCAGGGAAGTTCCCGCCACACCAAATCTGTTGAGCTTGGAAATAAGGATGTCATGATCGACTGTGTCGAACGCTTTACTCAAGTCAAGGAAGATCCCTATGGCAAATTTCTTCTCATTAAGAGCAGAGGAGATATGATTTACAAGCTGTAGGAGTGCATGCTCCATAGTTTTTTTTTTTTTGAAACCATATTGGTGTTTATATAATATATTGTTACTCTCTAGATGTTTGGTTATTCTGGAATAGACCAGTTTTTCCAGTATTTTTGAAATGCAGGGAAGAATAGATATTGGTCGATAGTTGCCAAATTCATTGATATCACCTGATTTGAAAATCGGGACAACTTTGGCAACTTTTAAATCCTGGGGAATGATTCCAGATGAGAGAGATAATGAAAGTATGTGGGTGAGAGGTAATAAAATAAAATCAATGGTCTCTTTGATGAGAGTGCTTTTGATTCCATCGTGACCATGGGCCGAATTCTTTAATGCCATAATGATACTATTGACTTCCTGTGGGCTAGGAAGTTCCAGATTTTGGAGTGGAGAAAACTGCCCTTTAATTATACTACAGGGGTTCCCATCAGAGCCCTTAATGCAAGATGCCAAGTCAAAACCAACATTGACAAAGAAGTCATTGAACCCATCAACTACTTCATCTTGGTTGGAGAGAATCCCCTCTTTCCCATTCATCTCCACAGGTATAGCCATAAGTAATTTTCTATGGTTTAATAGATGATTTATAAGGTTCCATGTCGACTTTTTGTCCTTTGAAGCATGATTAAATTTATCGGTATAATATTTTTTCATTGTTTTCCTTAATAAAGCTGTAAATTGATTTCTGAATTTCTTATAGGTTTCGATATTAATAGGAGAAGGATTTATAATAGATTTTCTATGAAGTTTTTTTTTTTGGGAAAATATTTTTAGTTCATCTTGATCCAAGGCTTGCCCTTGGAAGTATTATTGTTGGAATTAGTGCCTATCAAAGGAAAAGATGATTCCTTGGCTAAATTAAAAAGTGTTAGAAATGAGTGATAAGCTATATTAACATCATCCATCCTAAGAACCTCATCCCATGAGATAGAGCTGATGGCTGTCTTAAAGGATTCCATGCTCTTTCTGGTAAACTTACGATATTTTATTTGTTTATTCATGGAGTTGTTGGATCTAGTCTTTGGAGATCCAAGTGTATGTATGATTTGGAAGGCCGGAAGATGGTCTGAGACATCACACATCAATAAACCTGAGGTACAATCAAAGTCCAGTGAACTGAACAGGATATTGTCAATAAGCGAGGCTGATGTCTTAGTTATTCGGGACGGCTTGGTTATTAAAGGATAAAAATTAAAAGAATACAATAGATTTAGGAAGTCAGTTGATGTTATGAGATTCTCATTTAGCAGATTTATACTGAAGTCACCAAGTAAAATACACAATTTACGTTCCTTATGTATCAATTCAAGGGTGGAATAGAGCGCATCAATGAAAGTGTTAAAGTCGGAATCAGGTGGTCTATAAATACATCTGATCAAGACACTTTTCTTTGAAGTTTGTAGACACAACGGAAGTTCAATAAATAATGATTCCACTGGCGTCATATTAAAGTCTAAACTCAAATCCCTTCTAGGAATGAAGTTATAAGTATTCAACACATACAATGATACCCCCCCCTCCTGTTCTCTCTTTCCTAAAGTTGTGAGCAGAATTATAATGAGAAGGGTGTCATCATTTAACCAAGTTTCCGTAAATGCCAAAACTGATAAAGAATGGCTCAGAGTAGACAGGAATGTTTTCAATTCATAATCATTTTTAGACAAACTACGGACATTCAGGTGGAAAATAGAAAAGGCATTTAGGTCAGGTTTGATATCAGGCTGAATGAGAGACAGATTATTAAACAAATCTTCTGTATAATAATTACATGCTAAACTTGCCAAGCTTAATTAATCAGGTTAATGTCAGGATTGAAGAAAGCCTTGTAGATACCATCGTTGTCCATACTCAACTCAAAGGGATTCAAAGTAAAAGATTCACTCTCTGCAGGGACAGTCACCTCTATAGAGGAAGGTAAGTCAGCGGAGGCCATCGGGGGGGAAAACGGTGGGGGTACCTGGGAAGTGGAAGTCCGTCAAAGACTCACGTGGGGCAGGAGAAGCTGTGAATAGGCTGCTGGGAAGTCTCCGCCCATTCCGCGTCCAGCTGGATAATCCGGAAGAGTGGGGATCCACAACAAGCCAGAGACCCCGGCGAATACACCGTCCATTAACCAGAAACAAAACAAGCAAACAAACAAAACAAAACAAAAACAGCAACAGAGAACCATCCACAGGACAGACAGAATTGTCACTATAAGTCCAGCGTCCATAACAAAAAAATAAACAAAAAACAAAACGTCTATAATGCTGATCTTCAAGCCGAACATCACTTAAATTGGTCTAATTCATTGATCTCTCTCACAACCATCATCTTTTCATCCTCCGGTGTCACTCCGTTCGTCCGGATAAAAATTCTGCACTTTCTTGTCCAGGGACCTATTGCACAAAAGTCTGATCCTGAGATTCTGGATCAACGGTAAAGCAAGGATTGCCACACCCCAGACAGCGCGTCGCTGGCTTAATTGATTTCACAAAGCCAACCGCGGGTGGAGGAAGATAGGCTAAGTGAAGCACGGTGCCGCTGATCCTGCTGGGTGCGCACACACGGCTACCTCCAACAGACCCCGAGATCGATCACAGAATTGCTGATCATCACCATGGACACTAAGTAGCTGCAGCGGGTGCATGTGCCAGCAATATTCAAAGGCTACATTCAAATGTCCGCTTTTCACCGCACTCGCAGACTCGCGGACTTCACGGGTGCGTTCACGGGAAGTCCGGGAGTGCTGAGGGCTGTCCAAATCCAAAATTGATCCAGTCCACAAGGGGCCTCAAGCGGACTTTCTGCGGACTTCCAGAGAGTCCGCTTGGGGTGCAGACTTCAGCAGACTTCACAAGTGTAATTACCCATAATTCATTGCACGTGACGTTTTAATTTTTCCAAATTGCTGACAGAAGAAAAGCACACACATACACACATTAGAAATTTATAATATTAAAACATTGCTTGAATAACGTAGGCCAGATATAAGATTCAACATCATCATACAGAAATATAGGCTACGCTGGTAATCAAAATGCATTTGCACGGAAACAAGTGAAACAGACTCGAAGCCGGTCTATCAGCTCATTTTATAATGCTGCAGACTCCCGCTCTTGCAGACTTTACGTGATGATGGTGAAGACGTCACATTACATACGCCTAAAGTGCGTGAGGGCTCAGTCTGCAAGTCCTGAGGGTGGAGATTTGGATTCAGCCAAAGACCACGTTCAGACAGAGGGACGATGGGATCTCTGAAATGCTTCTGCTTGCTATTCCTTCAGTTTCTGCCTGAATGGTGCGAGACGTTTGAGAGGAGTATTAAAGTGAACTAAACTCAAGTGAAAGTAAACTCGGGAGGTGTTTCAGCGCTGTCAAAAAGGAGTTGCTGATGCACTTTGCCGTTACCATGATCGAGATAAGCCCTCGCTGTCAGACATTTTTAATATCGAGCGAGACCCCGGTAGATGCAGCGTGTGTGTGAAATGTGGAGTGTAATGCTACCCACACACCAGAAGACTTAGAAAAGACTCTAAAAGACTATCAGCTCACATCTAAAGACTAGTGTTTAGAGTTTTTATTCCCAGACTAGTCTCAGACTAAAGATTTTACAAAGACTGTGAATCAGATAGGGTCACTATTTACAAGACTACAACTAGATTTTTTAGCTTTTTTTCCCCATCATGCATGTTATTGACTGTCTGGTTTCCTGTTTCCGCTTTTGTCAGTGCTCAGCTATTGGTTGTTGATTGTGTTACGTCACTGCGACTTGCGATAATATTAAACACGTTTGATATGATCCACAAGCCCAAGACTAGGGGAAGACTGGTATGAAGCGCGGTCGCAGACTGCAGATTACCACCTTAAACTTAACGATCGAGATGACGGGAGCGCGCCGAGACTCCAGTTAGACTCCTAAAGACTGTCAGTTTTTAGTCTGGGACTGTGAAAATCGTTTGGTGTAAGCCCAGCATAAGGCGCAGGGAAAAATCATTTGCTGTTCTTTAGTTTCAAAAATACTTTCATTTATTCACTATTAACAATATTAAAACCTTGGGGGAAGGGGAAGTAAAAAAAGGGGTTCTTGATTCCCTGGAGCATTACTGACCACGTTCACAGCTCAACTTTAATTACTGGGGGACATCCCCCACTCCGGGAATGACGTCACGCACCCAGGTGAAGGTAATTCCCTCATTAAGCTGCCAATAGACTCAACACGGAGGATGAAGGTAAGTCCGAGGGCAATAAAACTTGAGAAGCATATTATTATCTCATTTATGCCTCACAATTTTGCTTCGAGCCCTTTTTTGTCCTATACAAACTGAATTGATAGTCCGGTCTAGAAAACATTTTCAGATTAGTTGAGTTTACTTTATGCTTTTAATCACCCCTGATTCAGGCATACTCAAAGTTAAAAAGCAAAATGTTAACGTCAGAAAATTACGTCGAGAAGCCTCCTGAAAATGTTTGATTCCAGTATCGCGAAGCGAGCGACATTGCACTCGTATCCAGCACTAAGGCAACGACTCAACCTTACCCGTCGCAGTCTGAATAAAGACGGAGAAAAGTAGCAGCAGTGCTGTAGGTAGGGGTTTACCGCAGCGATTTAACACCGCGCTGAAACACGGTAACCTAGGCTAGAGCTGATACGAAAGTAACATTTTTCACACAGACGTCATTTTAAAAGATAACGTTACAGACCGAAAAAAAATTTTCGGAGCGATTAACTACTTTCGTGTGTGCTCTGTCAATATCAGGTGCTAAATTATCCCAATGTATATTGACTTCGGCATAGTTTGACGTCGAACGGAAGTTACACATTGCTACTTTCGACCCCTCCAGTCCGGATGAAAGTAACACACGGACGGGACAAAAGTAACGTGATCAAACTAACTGGAATCTTCTAAATTACTGTCGTTTTTCATTAAAAAAAAAATCAAACAATGTCTTTGCTAACATGCAATTGTAAATATACAATGCACTTTATCTAAAAAAAATCTTCTTTCATTTTAAATGAATGAATTTATTTATTTCAATCATAAAAATGACATTAAAACAGAAACAAAAACAATCAGACATTTGTTTTAAACATTTTTCATTTGCTTCAAATGTTTCAAAAGTAAACATGAACATGTTTAACGTGCAATTGGTCTATTTAAAAAATTTTTTTCTATTTTAAAAATTATGAAATTACTTTACTCATTATCACAGTTGTGACAGATATAATGAGCTGCACCCTCAGGGCATGCCTCATGTGACCACAGCAGACAAAAGATGCACTGCACCCACACTTCTCCAGGCAAAGATGAGGCAAATGTCTCCCCACAAACAAGGCATTCCTCATCATTGCCCTGAGAAACTGTGGTTGCAGTGTGTCCACTAAACATTTTATTTGGGTGTTTTGAAGAGGACTGTTTTTTCTGGCCCCTCTGCCGACTCTCCTCCTCCAAAGCAGCTTTTACTAGGGTGTCGGTCAGTATTGCTGTTGACCTGCAACATTCAATGAGATGGTAGTCAGAATCAGCTTGTTTTTATACAAGCAAGAAAATCAAGACAAGTTAAAAACGACACTCTGCTCACCTCTTTCTGCCTCTTCTTTTATTTTCTTCCCTCGAGCCAGCCTTTGGATATGGGCGAACCTTTTCTGGGCTGAACCTCTGTATTGGCATGCCACTAGATGTTCCTGGAACCACAAGCATACCTGGATAGATAATATTTAAAAAAAAAAATGCTTGGCAAGGCTCAACATGCACATTTAAAGACACACACAGACACAAACTCTCACCATCTAGAGGAATGGCAGACTCATGGGGATGCAGCTCAAATGGGCTCTGGCTAGGTTGGTGGTGTCTTAAGGGACCGGGCGCTGGTGATGGAGCGGACACTGGTGATGAAGAGGGCGCTGGTGATGAAGCGGACATTGGTGATGAAGAGGGCGCTGGTGATGGTGATGGAGCTGGTGATGGAGCTGGCGCTGGTGATGAAAAGGGCACTGGTGATGGAGTGGACATTGGTGATGAAGAGGGCGCTGGCGCTGGTGATGGAGCTGGCACTGGTGATGAAGAGGACGCTGGTGATGGAGCTGGCACTGGGGATGGAGCTGGTGATGGAGCTGGCGCTGGTGATGAAGAGGGCGCTGGCGATGGAGCTGGCACTGGTGATGAAGAGGGCGCTGGTGATGGAGCTGGAGACTGGTGATGAAGAGGGCGCTGGTGATGGAGCTGGCACTAGCACTGGTGATGGAGCTGGTGCTGGTGCAGGACGGTCGGTCACAATAGATGGAGCAAAGTCTGTCTCACTGAAAGTATCTGGATTAAAGGGCCAGATACCGGAACACTCGAACCCAGATGAAATGCTGCTTGCTGTCGCAGCTTGAGGCAGAGCTTTAGCCACAACACTTGGGATGTTGTAGATGGTCAAAGTTCTTCCAGGGTTCATTCGCATCCAATTGTCTGCTGCACTGTTAATGTAGTGCTTCAGAGGACCAAAAAACGCTTCGGTCTAGCAGCTGAAGACGGTGGGAGCAGTCGGGGAAAAGACAGGAGTACAATGCCGTGTGACTTGCAAAAGTCAATAGCTACCACAGAGAGGTGTGATGGATGATTGTCTAAGAGTAGCAGCAACTTTGACTCCGGGTCATGCGGGTGTGTCTTGCAAAATGCTGTAAAAATGCCAAGAAATCTGTCTCCTGCATCCACCCCGATCCATTGGCAGAACCAGTGCAGCCAAGGGGCCATCCCGGATGAAGTGGTGCTGGAACTTCTTCCTTGGGAAGATAAAGTAAGGGGAACAAAGTTGCCTTGTGCGTTGGCAGCAAAGGCAACAGTCACCAATGTCCTCTTTCCCCAGAGGTCACAGCACCGACCTGGCTCTGCCCCTTGGTGGCAATGAGTTTGTCTGGCACTTGAACCGTTGGGTACCAAAATAATAAATGAAATGAATTATTGCTGTTGCTGTTGCAAATCACTGTTGCTTTTTAATTTATCTAAATATAAATTTTTACCTGTTTCATCCATGTTCCAGATGTCCTTTGCCTCAAAATTATAGCGGGTGAGGACAGTCTTTAGGTTTTTAAAAAACGCAGTCACCTTGGTCTTGTTGAAGCTAGTGGAATGGGACATGCTGGTGGCTTGAGGTCAATGGATGGACAGGGTTTGTTGCACTCAAGGAAGGAGGTGAGCCAATCCTTCCCTGCCATCTGGTTTTTCTCCCATGAACATGGAGTTTTGAGGCCAATATTTTCGGCCAGCTCATATGCAAACTTTCGCACCTAAAACAGCATGAAAAAAGAGGCTATTTGAGAGTATGTTCCTACAATTAATCTGATTTTTTTAATGTGGATTTATTTAAAATTGCTTTTAGTATGACTCTAGCTATACATTGAACTCACACTTCTAATACATAAATAAATAATGTCAATCACATAAATAATGTCAAGTTAATTTAAAAATGAAGAGGCATGACTTTGATGTACGCAAATGGCGGTAGTGGTGTAGCTCTGTCTGCAGTGCTACTCCAACCTCTTTAGGACTCAGGCCAAAATATATATCAGCTACTGTCTATATATGCCTGCAGTCTCTTCTCCAGTTCTTCTGTGAAGACTTTGTTGTGAGCCCTGTACCCTGGGGCTCTGGTCTGCTGCCCTCCTGCCTCTGCCCTCCTCTTGCAGTACCTGAACAGGGTGACATGACAAACGCCATGCACCTCTGCTGCCCTCCTTATACTCTCGCCTCTTTGAACATCAAAAAAGGCCCTTTCGTAAACCTGCTGGTCAACCTTTCCTCTCTGGGTAGTTCTGACCCTAACTCTTGCCATTTTCTGTCGGTAAAATATAACACACACATTTTTTAATGAGCTTTAAAACACAAAATACAGCCGCATTAGCAGAGAGGGACGAACATAACCGTTATTACTTCCGTCCCGCACCTCTGCTGCCCTCCTTATACTCTCGCCTCTTTGAACATCAAAAAAGGCCCTTTCGTAAACCTGCTGGTCAACCTTTCCTCTCTGGGTAATTCTGACCCTAACTCTTGCCATTTTCTGTCGGTAAAATATAACACACACATTTTTTAATGAGCTTTAAAACAGAAAATTCGGCCGCATTAGCAGAGAGGGACGAACGTAACCGTTGCTACTTCCGCCCCGACAGGGACTCCTGACATTTGAATCAGGATTGCTTCTAAAGTGGAAAAAGTCTGACATTTCAAACTTCAGGTTATGTTATAAAACTAAATGACCCATTATTCATCATAAATATGACACATGGAGCGATAAAGACAATCTTTAAGTCAAAAAAGTTTACCATTTGTCTGAATTTACTCATTACTGTGGAAAAGTCTTCCCGGTCTCGTTTCGCGGCGAAACCTCAAGATTTTTCCCGGTGTCCCAAGTTCAGATTACCCTCCCATCACCATTCCCCCCAGTAATCTGATGTTAACTTCAAATTACCCCCCAGTACATTTAACTTGGGTTAGGGTTACCCCCCGGTAATCTTTTTTTTTTTTTTGTGATCAATTTTTTTATTTATTTAATCATTATTTACATGGTGGAGGGGAAGCATCTCACTGCCTGAAGGAAACAAAGGAAAAACAGAGTAATTAAAGCATCCTTAAATCCATGAAAGTAACAAGGGCACAGTAAAATATCACTTGTTCTGATGCCTGCTCCCCCTCTCCTCCCCACATTTTCTTGTTCCCTCCAACCCACCCAATCTGTCCCCACCCTCTAACCCTTAGCATGATGAAATCAAGGAGTTGAACAAGGAAGAAAAGAAAAAAAAAAACACACACACGCACACAACACACACGCAGATCACTCACCCTTTCCCCTCTCCCCTTGCCACCCAGGAATCTCATGTCCCTTGCATACATAAACTAAGCATCTTTCAGACAAGGAAGTATCAAAAAAAGGCTAATTTCCTCCATCATATGATATCCACAGAAGTCGCATAGAATATACATAAAGTATATGCATACATTACGAATAAGTGCCAACTTCCTCCGTCACATAATGATATCCACAGAAGTAGCATAAAATATTCATAAAGTATATGTATACATAACGAATAAGTGCCAACTTTCTCCTTCATATAATGATATCCACAGAAGTAGCATAAACTATTCATAAAGTATATGTATACATAACGAATAAGTGCCAACTTCCTCCGTCATATGATATCCACAGAAGTAGCATAGAATATCCATAAAATATATGTATACATACAAATAACCAAATGATGTACATATAATATACCATACACATGTGCAATTTGTAGTCTACATAACATTCCAGACATGGAACTGGACAGAGTATATGAAAACATAGACCAAACACGTACAAACATAGCTAAGAAAGACAGTTTGAGCATAAGTATTTACAACATATCATTAATTTCCTCTAATAACTTTAACCAGCAGTCAATATTAGATGTTTTGGCATAATGTAAGCGTGCTATAGAAAGCTCCAGCTGCGCAATATCCCGATAAGAAAAAAAAAGCCATTCCCTCACCGACAGTGCATGTGGTGGTTTCCAACGACAGGCTATCATTCTTTTAGCAGCTGTGAGACCAGCTAATAGGAGACGCTTATTATTTATAGTTAACTGTAAAGATGAGGTGTCATTAAGTAGAAGCAAACATGGTGAGTGAGGGATGGCTTCCTTGGTGACATTACACATGATGGACGAGACGTCACCCCAAAATCTATTGACCTCTGGACACTGCCAAACCATATGATAAAAAGTAGCAATGGTATTGTCTGGACAGAAATCACAATACGGGTTATCTCTGAGTTTCATTTGCTGTAATCTTCGAGGAGTTAAATAAGACCTGTGAATAAATTTATAATGTATCATTTGATGGTCAGGATTTCTGGATGACAAGGATATATTTGACCAAATAGTGTGCCAATCTAGATCCAAGGAGGTATTCATATCAGTCTTCCAGAGTCCGTTAAGTGAAAGAGGTTTGTATGAAGCTTTAGTTATAAATTTATATAGGTCAGAGACAACACCATTGTTCTTACCCTTAGTATCAAAGATAACATGAAGAGGGTGATTTCCCAACTCAGTGCCCCAAGGAACACCTTGAGCACGCATTGCTGTACGTAACTGTAGATAAAAATAAAAAGTGCCTGATAAGTTATAAGACCTCTCTAAATCATGGAATTCACGAAGACCCTGTTTCCCTATAATGTCCTTGAAAACACAGACACCTCTATTGCTCCATTGTGGAAACAAAACTGGTTTCTTCTCAATTAAGAGAGAGTAATTATAAAAAATAGGCGATTGAGCAAAGAATTTATTGCGGATTTTAGCAAATCGGTGGACTTTATGCCATACAGTAAAAAGATATGAAATTATTGGTCCAAAATCTCGTTTTACTGTCCTGTGGGGTATATTGGAATATATCAGATTAGGAAGGCTATGTGGATAGGTTAAATGTTCTTCGATGGGGCGCCATGACACCAAAGTCTTGGAGTTCAACCAAGTGATAAGTGGACGCAGTACAAAGCACCATGAATACCATTCAAAATTAGGTAGACTAACACCTCCTGATGATCTGTGTCTTTGCAGAGTAGAAGCTTTGATTCTGGGTTTTTTTTTGTTCCATAAAAAAGTACTAATAATAGAATGCAGCTTCTTCCAGTAACCACTCGGTGGGGCTAAAGGGATCATAGAACTGATGAAATTAATGCGCGGCAATATATTCATCTTGATGACTGAGAGTCTGAACTGAAAAGAAGTAGGAACAAAACCCCATCTTTTCAAATCGTCATCAACATCTTTTAGAACTTTATTGTAATTAGCAGCAGTTAGTAAATTAAGGGAGGGATGGATGGACACTCCTAAGTATTTAAAATCATTGACAACTGGAATATTAAAAAAAGGTGTCTGCTCACCCAATCCACCCAACGACATTAAAGCTGATTTTGTCCGGTTTATTTTATAACCTGAAATACTACTAAAGACCTCAAAAATTTTTAAAAGATGCGGGAGTGATTTAGAAGGACTTCTTGTAAAGACCAAAATATCATCCGTGTACAGAGAAATGTAATGTGGCGTATTGTGAATAATAATTGGTTCAACAGCCTCAGACTGTCGTATTGCCTGGGCAACAGGTTCCAAAGACAGAAAATAAAAGAGGAGATAGAGGGCAACCCTGACGAGAAGATCTAGAAACTGGAAACCTAGATGAGCAGGTGCTGCCTGTTATAACGACTGCAGAAGGGTTAGCATACAGTAACTTAATCATAGAAATAAAGCTATCACTGAAACCCATATGTTGGAGGACAGACCATAAATAACACCATTCCAGTCGGTCAAAGGCCTTTTCGGCATCTAATGAGAGAATGGCACTTTGATCTTCTGCACCCGAGACTGAATCTATGATATGAAGCAAACGGCGGACATTATCAGACGCTAGTCTGGTTTTAATAAACCCAGTTTGGTCATGGTGGACCAAATGGGGCATGTAACGCTCTAAACGAGCAGCTAAAACCTTAGCGTAAAGCTTAACTTCGCAATTCAGGAGACTTAAAGGTCTGTAAGAGGAGCAGTCATCAGGTGGCTTATCCTTCTTAAGTAAAAGAGAGATGACTGCAATATTTGAACTGGTAGAGAAGGAACCTCTGTTGATAGAAAAATTAAACATATTCAGCAACAGAGGACCGAGCTGAGGCCAGAAGGCATCAAATAATTCTGGTGGTAGTCCGTCCAGGCCCGGAGATCTGCCTCTGTTCATTGCTTTAATGGCCACCCTTAATTCTTCCAAATCGATGGGTGCCTCTAACGGACAAATAGCTTCCGAGGGCAACTTAGGTAGATGTAATGATTTAAGAAATTCAGAGCAGATTTTGTCATCATAAAGCACCTCTGACTTATACAGATTTTGGTAAAACAGTTGAAAAGTACTATTAATATTTATCGGGTCAGATGTTATGTCCCCCTCTTTAGTCCTTATAGCGGATATATTTGCTAGGCGATCATTTTCCCTTAGTTTAAAGGCAAGTAAGCGGCTGGGTCGAGCGCTGTTCAAATAGTAATTCTGCCTAGTACGATGAATAATAGTAAATTCTGCTTCCTTCTTAACAGACTATTAAGTTCATCGAGCAATTTCTGTCGCTTGCAGATGTTTTCAGGAGAGATATTATTAACATGTCTTGCTCTAGCACTGCAATTTCAGATTCCAGGCAGTCTATACGATGTTTTTTAGCTTTATTGAGATTGGATGCAAAAGATATAGTTTTATTTCTGATGCAACCCTTAACCGCATCCCATAGCACACGTGGATCATCGACTGATGGACTATTTATTTTAATGAATTCATTCAATTCAGCCTCAAGCTCTCGTCTAAAAGTGTCATTCTGAAGCAAAGACGTATTAAAACGCCAACGGACAGCCCTAGATTGACCAGATCTTAAAGAAAAATTACATAAAACAGCCCTATGATCAGATAATGAGATTGGAGTCATTTCAGTACTACGGATATCACTGAAAAGAGTTTTGGAAGCAAAAATATAGTCAATTCTTGAGAAAGTCTTATGTCTAGCAGAAAAAAAGGAAAATTCTTTAGAAGAAGGATTCATCATACGCCAAATATCAATCACCCCATAATCGTTAGACCATTTCTGTAATGCAATAGATGCCAGTCGTTGGTCTCTGCTTTCCGTTACCCCTGTTCTATCAATATCGTGAAGCCATACGGCATTGAAGTCACCCCCTATTAAAAGCTGGTACTCTGGAAGATCTGTTAATGTAGAAGCCAGTGAATCATAAAAATGCTGGTCGAAGCCATTTGGAGCATAAACACAAATCAAAGCAATTTTAATACCGTTATAGGCTATTTTACAGAAAGTTATTCGACCGTCGTCAGATCCCCCTGTGCCCAAATTAGTATAATTTAAGTTACGTTTCGCAGCTATAAAAACACCTTTGCTCTTCTTAGCGAAACAGGAAGAGGCAATCACATGATAATGCTTATTCTTAAATCTATGTACATCTTCTTCAAGAAAATGTGACTCCTGTATAAAAGCAAAGTGGATATTCTTCCTATAAAGGAGCTTCAGAGTGCTTGTACGCTTCTGAGGGGAATTGAGGCCCCGTGAGTTCCATGACAAAATATTAAGATTATTCATAGTTGGTTACATTGGAGTTTAGCATACAGATGTAAGAGGACACAACAAAAAACCGTTTGGTAGGATTGGTTCCCGGGCCAGCACCCCACTCCCACTTCTCCCCCCCCGAAAAACGCGCACACCTCCACACACGCACAAAAGACAACACGCGAGAGAAAAAAAAAAAAAAAAAAAAGAAAAAAAAAAAAAGGCACTCTGCCTTGACCATCAAAAGTCCTCTCCAACAAGAAGGAAGAAGACAGCCCACCCCCCCAAAAAATATACCAGTCATCATGGAGGAAGAGTCGCAGCCCCTCCACCCTCCATCGAAATAAAATAAGGGTTGCCTTTAAACTGTGGGTCATTAGCCATGTATAAAGAAGCACACTAACCATACCAATTATCCTAAAGTCATTAAACCTTGATTAACAAAGCTAAACAGAAATGACTGCTATCCGTTAAACGTATAATGTTCCAAGTAGGCTAGTGAGATTGGCTGCATTCCGGAAAAAAAAAAAAAAAAAAAAAAGGGACAGCACATGTCATATTATAATCACTTTATAGAGAAGCAGTGAGGGGAAGAAGAAAGAACACAATTCGCACACTTCATGGCTCGACAGTCCGAACTGTTCATGAAACTTCTTAGTTCAGTCTTACCATTCTCGGTGCTCATTCACCAACCGATGCTTTAATCCTTCTTCAGGGAAGCAATGAACTGTTCAGCCTCGATCAGCTCCTGAAAGATGTGGGTGTCGCTCCCCCGGGAGAGCTTGATTGTCGCGGGGTAGAGAAGGAAAGCCTCGTATCCGTAAGTGCGGGCCTCGTGCATAAGTTTGTAGCACGGTTTCCGACGCCTTGTTGTGGCCTCGCTGTAGTCTGCAGTGAATTTCAACAAAATGCCATCTACCTCCGGAGGGTTTTTCCTCGCTTCGTTGAGTAAGCGGTCTCTATCGGTGTAGCGAAGGCACTTGATGATCAGCGGGCGCGGACGCACCTTACCGGAACCTAGCTTGGATAGATGCCCAAGACGGTGGCACCTCATCAGCTCCGGCGGAGAGGGTCCGAGGACAGGGAACCATTCAGCAATCTTCTCCATCAGGTAAACGCGAGCATTCGTGCCTTCAGCTCCCTCTTTAAGGTTGAATACGAGCAGGTTATCCCTGCGTGCCCTGTCCTCCATTTCAGTGAGTTTGGCTTCATGTTTTTGCAAGTTCTTCAAACATAAAGCTGTTGACTTTTCCACATTTGCGATACGCTCCTGAAAATTTATTAATTCGGTGCGAACGGTTCTTATCTCTTCCGTGTGCCGGGACAGAGTAGCATGCATGCTATCAATTCGTTTCTCAAGTCTGTTGAAACGGGCTTCTGATTTCTCATCAGCCTCCTTGAAGTATTTTGCTATTGTCAGCTCCATTACTCTTGCTAGAGCCGCATTTCCCTCACCGAGCTCTTTCTGAAGTTCAGCCATCATATTTTGCTTGGCAGCAATAGTTTGTCTTGTTTTTCTCATTTAGTTTGAGCTATAGTTTGTAAAGTAAAAAGTTCATACACGAAAAGTTGGAAACTGACCACACAGACGTTAACTTCTCGAAGTTTGTGGAGGGTGGACGTCAAAGTTTGCTGACGCTGCCGCCATGACACCCCCAGTGCTTTGAAGTTGGGTTAGGGTAAGGGGTTAGGGTTAGGGTTAGGGTTTTAGGTTAAAGGAGATAGAGGGGGGTACTTTTAAACTAGGGGGGGTAATTTGAAGTTAACTTCAGATTACCGGGGGGTAACTTGAATGAGGGGGTAATCTGAAACTGTTACACCGGGCTTGGAGAGTGTCGCTAGCTGCACGTGCTGACCTAATTTGACGCATCGAAGTGCGTATGGCTATGAGTAAATTGCCGTATTACTTTCGTCCCACGTTACTTTCGCACCGGCTCTCCCTTACTTCGTACAGCACTGTTCATTTTCTACTCTGATGGGAGTCTCAACTTGGGGAATAAGGACAAATCTGATCATGATGGATTCTAAATATGGTTAAAATGTGACATGGAAGGGGGACTGATTGAACTGTGATGGTCACTGTCACATGGATACTTGAATATAATGATCGAATATTGGCTAGTTTACTGACATCAATGGTCACAAGTTTCTAAGATAATTAATCGGGGCCTATTATAATTGAGATAGCAATGTGTAGTGGACAATTCAGAACGACTGTTAAGGACATTGATTTTCAATTTGGGTGACTGCTGAATGAGGTGAGGTGATATTGGCTGGAGGCAGGAGCTTAGCTAGTTCGTAAGCTTGCTCCGGAGCTGGCTAGCTCCACAGACTTTGTTTCCATAGTGACTAGCGCCATGGCTTAGCTCACACGCTCTGTGCAACCGAAATGGGGCTTGAGATCAGGCTAATCCCGTGCTGATCCTGGGCTAATCCCTTTTCCCGCCTTCGTGCAATAGGCCCCAGGTCGCTTTAATCTTCTTTTCCTTTCTGAGTTTCTGAGCTGCTTTTGCAATGTCGCCGTTCTTTTTCGTAAGGTGCTTATTAAAATACACACCTGTCCGCAGGAGTTTGAAGCCCTGCTTCATTAATCCGACTTTGTGCTTTCTATTCACAAAGCGAAGTATGATAGCTGGTGGTTGCTTCGAGTTGGCGAATTTCCGGGGGAGCGTGTGGCAAGCCGAGATATTTTGGCTTTGAATGAGAATGTCCTTACTGTCAAGGAATTTGATCACCCGCGATTCCAGAGCCTCCGTCTCGGTTAGCGGGGGATCCTCATTATCGTTGCTCGCCATCAGTGCTCTGGAGTTGGATCGGTGGTTGGTCTTCAAGCCGGAGATAATTACTTCATCCATGCGTGAGTGTTGCTCAAGATCATCCAATCTTATTTCCAGCGTTTTGATCTTGTCATCCTTCTCTTTGATCTTTGCTTGAAGGTTATTTATCTGCTTCTGGAGGGTATTCACCTGTTCCACGAGCTTCAGCATGTATGTTTGCTGGGTTGTGATTTTGCCAATTTCCTGATGAATTGAGGTCAGCGATTTTTTAATTTCTTCCATCTCGTCATCAGGTGGCTGGGTTGGCTGCTTTTTAGGTGGCATTCTGCGGTCAAAAGAGCCTGAGGGCTACTCATGCGATCCATGAAATGCAGTCCGCATCAAATGAGAAAAAACAAAAATCAAAATGTGTTAATCTCTTCCATGAATGTAAAAATGCTGCATAAAGCCGCTTTCACACCAGACGCGATGTTGCTAGTCTGCTTGCGTTTGAGTTTGTGAGCTGACGTGGCTGCCCTTGTACAGTCGGAAGACCTGCAAAAATACTCAAATAAAGCTGAAATCTAACTTCGTTTTACATATTTCTGTTGTTTTTCTTCCTTACCTTAATAATTCATATTGTAATGGCCATTTATAGCACTTTAGCTTAATGAAGGCGATCGAGACGAATGTCCGTTTAACTTGCCTAGGGCTTTTTATTCCCTCTCGTTCACAGGCTAGAACATGGGTTGGAGGATCGCAGGAAAAACAAAAACCCCACCACTGTCTGCTCTCCCTCTAGCTCTCTCTCTCTCTCCTCCTTCCCGCCCCGAGAACACCGGAAACTGCGTCATTTCTCCTTCCCCTTTGGCCCACACCCCTTATGTTTCTGCAACAACACACAACAAAAAAAAAACTTAACAGTACTGCTGCTACCTACCACGATCCTCCCCCAACTTATTACTAGTGCACCTGCACAGAAATACTGCAAGGTCGTTACAATATTATAATAACATTAATTACATCCACAGCCTCATTGAATCCTGTAAATATTTGCTCTGTCCAAAAAACGTTATATTTTATGATTGTGCTTGGTGTATACTGGGTGCGCTTGTGCGACTTCGGCATTTTTATTCAAAAATAATAATAATAGAGCGCTGTTTCATCCATCTTAAATAGATTTGAATCACGCCAATGTCTCAAAGCAGTGGCGGAGCTAGAACTGGGAATTGGGGAAGCACGGACATGTCCCTTTATGACAACAATTAGTCCTGGCTAGTTCTCAATCATTTTCCTTTTTATTGACTTGCATCGATGCGCGAGAACAAAGGCGAGCGGTCTCGCCTTGCTTTTCAATATGACGTCCACTTCCGCACAGCTTTCTTTTTATGGAATTTGATGCAAACCCTAGTTGGCAGCCATGTTGAAAACGTGGAAGAACTCATGAGTTGTTCAAAATACGTGCGTCCTACCCTCTCAAGACCTTGGTGATCTTGAACATACCCCTGATTTGAGAAAGGCCCTCCCCAGATAGCAAGCACCTCCACTCCGGATCTGCCCCGGCTCTGTGCCGACTCCAGCTGATCCAGCTCAGAGCCGGGGCAGATCCGGAGCGGAGGTGCTTGCTATCTGGGTCTGTCTCTGCGCAGATGAGCAGATAACCTAATTTACTTCTCGGCAACTACCAGTCAAATACGGCCAAAGTAGGAGAAGCTGGACATTCGATGGGCAGTGCGTGACGTCAAAGGAATGGGAGATATAGATATCCCAAGGGGATAAGAAGCGCCATCTCCTGGACGAAATTCAAGTAGTACAAATACAAACATGTATTCAGGTAAACAGAGAAGCTTTAAGTTAAGTGCATTCGGCAGTTGCAGAAGCTTGCTACAGATTCCGCCTAGAACAGGCTTAGTTTCAGTGTTCTTGTCTAATAGCACTTGCGATTTAGAGTTTCACGTTGTTGTTGTTGTTGTTGCTGCAGGGCACTTATTACTATCAGTTTCGGTTTCAATAGCGGCCGATCAGCGGTTTTGTGTAGTAATTAGCGAGGCTTTTAAGCACTGCGTCGAGCGACTTTATTAGACCAGCTGATTGTTGTGTGCTCAGTTAAGTGCATTTGGCGGTTGCAGAGGCTTGCTACAGATTCCTCCAAGAACAGGCTAAGTTTCGGTGTTCTTGTCTAATAGCACTTGTGATTTAGTTGGGTCGCTCCCTCCCATTTTCTCGACTCTTCTCCCATCCCCACCTGAGTATGTGCATCCTTCCCGTCCCTGTCTGTTCTCTTTCCCTCAGAAGGTGATTCTACCGCCGGGGATGCCCTCGTCATTGCTGTCCCGCCAACCTGATCTACCCCTCATCCACCTCCACCAACACCTTCCGGGTTGCTGCTGGACTTTGGAACTGCCTGTCTGCTATCTGGAAGGCTGAGTTCATCTGTGAGTATGCCTCTCTCCAGTCCCTCGACTTCCTCGCACTGACAGAGACGTGAATTTCACGGGACAACACCGCAACCCCGACGGCTCTCGCTACGTCCTTCTCCTTCTCCTACACCCCCCAGCCATCCGGGCGAGATGGTGGGACCGGTTTGTTGATCTCCCCTACCTGGATATTTTCTCCTCTTCCCCTCTCTCACCTTTCTATCTCTTCCTTTGAATATCATTCTTTCTCTATATCCTCTCCAACTAACCTGTTTATCATTGCTGTGTATCGTTCCCCAGGCCCCGTAGGATGTTTCTTCGATGAGCTGGACGTCCTACTCAGCACATTTCCCGAGGACGGCACCCCGCTGATTCTCCTGGGAGACTTCAACCTCTACCTAGAGGCCTCTCAGTCTACCACCTTTCTTCCTATCCTCCACTCCTTTGGTCTTTCCCTCCTGCCCTCACCTCCTACCCACAAAGCTGGCAACCTCCGCGACTTGGTCCTCCTTCACAACTGCTCCTCCTCTGATCCCACTGTAACCCCTCTCCACATGTCTGATCACCACTTCATCTCTTTCTCTGTCCCTCTCCCTCTCCCTCCCCCGTCTCCCTCTCCGGTCCAAACTGTTACAGTTTGTCGTGACCTCCGCTGTCTCTCTCCCCGTCCTCACTTGCTTCCCATGTCACTGCTTCCCTCCCCTCCCTTGAATCCTTCTCTGATCTCCCCACTGAATCTGCTGCCTCTTCTCTCCTCTCCTCCCTCTCGTCTTCACTTAACACTCTCTCTCTCCTCTTATTTCCAGGCCAGCCATATCATCACCACCCAACCTCTGGATGTCAGAAACACTCCGCTCCAGCAGGAAAAGCCTCCGAGCAGCAGAGCGGAAATGGAGGAAATCCAGGGCCCCAGTAGACCTGTCCTTCTACCAGTCCCTCCTAGCTGAATTCTCCTCTTCAATCTCCTCTGCTAAAATTAATTTTTACCATTCTAAAATCCATAACTCAATCTCTAACCCTTGCCAATTGTTTTCTGTTTACTCCTCTCTCCTCAGCTCTCCACCTGTCACACCTTCGACCTCCATCGCAGCAGAGGACTTCGCAGTCTTCTTGGAGGATAGGATCATGTCCATCCAAAACTCCTTCTTTTCCATCGCTCACCTCTCCCCCGCCCCTGCTGTCCCCTCCCATCACCTCTCTGCTTTCTCCCCCCTCTCTTCTTCTGATGTCTCCCAACTGCTCCTTTCTCACCTTCCTACCACATGTGCTCTTGACCCTATCCCTTCACCCTTCCTCCAATCTATCACACCCAGCAGCCATACCACAATTTGATCTGCTCCAACTGCGTGGTTGAAGCTAGGTGTGGGCTTGGTTAGTACTTGGATGGGAGACCACCTGGGAAAACCAAGTTGCTGCTGGAAGAGGTGTTGGTGGGCCAGTAGGTTGTGATCTTCCCTCGGGTGGAATAATCCCCAATGCCCCAGTGCAGCGATGGGCGCACTCTACCGTCTTTTGGATGCGACATTAAACCAAGGTCCTGACTCACTTTGGTCACTAAAGATCCTATGACACTTTTCGATAAGAGTAGGGGGTTCCCTGGTGTCATGGCTAATGTCCTAACCTGGCTCTTTTGACCTGCCACCTAATCATCCCCTGATCTAATTGGCTGTGCAAATTGCCCTCTCCCTCCCCACCTCAACCCCCAGGGCTCCCTTGAAAAGGAGATTTCAATCTCAACGGGACTTCGCTGGTTAAATAAGGGTTAATAAATAAATAAATACACCCAACATCCTCCCTTTAGTCACCTCACTTATTAACTCCTCTTTGTGCTGTGGTTGCTTTCCCTCTCTCTTCAAACAGGCCATCATCACCCCTCTCCTGAAAAAACTTCCGCCCAGTCTCCCTCCTCCCCTTCCTATCAAAAACCCTTGAATGTGCTGTTGCGAACTAACTCTCCTCTTTTCTTGCAGATAACAACCTCTTGGACCCTCACCAGTCTGGCTTCAGAGCTGCCCACTCCACGGAGACTGCACTCATCTCTGTCAGCGAGGCACTTCACACTGCACGTGCCGGCTCCCTCTCGTCCATCTTGATCCTCCTCGACCCCTCCGCCGCATTTGACACTGTCAATCACTCCATCCTCCAGTCTTCCCTGTCTGCACTGGGGATCTGTGGTACAGCCCTCAAATGGTTGAGGTCATACCTCTCCGGTCACTCATACCAAGTTGCCTTGGCTGGTGAAGTATCAACACCTCGCCCCCTTACCACAGGCGTCCCCCAAGGCTCAGTTCTTCATCCACTCCTCTTCTCTCTTTATATCCATATCCAGTCTCCTGGTCCTGTCATTTCCGGTCATGGTTTTTCGTATCATTTTTATGCTGATGACACTCAACTTTTTCTCTCTTTTCCCCCCTCTGATGTGCAGGTCTCCACCCGCATCTCCACCTGCCTGCTGGATATCCAGAGCTGGATGGACAACCATCACTTGAAGCTCAACCCAAGCAAGACAGAGATGATCTACATCCCTGCTCCATCCTCCCCCCTTCTGGACCTGATCATCACCCTGGAGGAAACCACTATTTCGCCCTCACCATGTGTGAAGAACCTTGGGGTCCTGTTTGACGACAGGCTCTCCTCTGCTGCGAACATCGCAGCAGGGAGCCGGACCTGCAGGTTCTTCCTCTGCAACATCCGTAGAATCCGGCCCTTCCTCACCAACTACTCAACGCAGCTCCTGGTCCAAGCGCTGATCCTGTCCCGCCTGGACTACTACAACTCCCTCCTCGCCGGCCTCCCAGCATCTGCCATCAGACCCCAGCAGCTCATCCAGAACGCTGCAGCTCACCTGGTCCACAACCTCCCGAGACACTCCCACGTCACCCCCCTGCTCACAAAGCTCCACTGGCTGCCTCTCGCAGCTCGCATCAAATTTAAGGCATTGGTGCTAGCCTACCAGGGAGTCAACGGAACAGCTCCAGCATACATCCAGAGACTGTTCAGACCGTACACGCCTGCCAGAGCCCTCCGCTCTGCCACTTCTGTTCGCCTGGCTCCACCCCCTCTCCGCTCCTGCCCTTCCCGCTCAAGGCTGCTGTCTGTCCTGGTTCCTTCTTGGTGGAATGATCTACCTATCGAGGTCCGAATGTCAGAGTCCTTGAGCTCCTTCAAGCGCAGCCTGAAAACCCACCTCTTCAGGCTCTACCTGTCCCCTACTCCACTGTCCTGACTGACTGACATTACATCCCTCATTGCTGAATTACTTATCTTTGATTTTGTTAACCCATTTAAACCGGGACAGCATGTGCGCATTTTAAGAACGTGTTGTTGCCGACACAGATATGCACGTAATTTTGAAAGTACCGTAATTACTGTAAGTTTTGAGCAATAGAAAAAAATTCCAACTGTTCCTGAAAGCTGAGAAGCTGTGCTTCAGCCCAAATACAGGTTACTATGGTAAACATGGCAGCATGATTCTCTGCTGGGATTTTTGCATTAGGCCTTAAAGGGTTAATATTATTTGGTCTCTAAGTCAGTTTATTTGCCGTTTGCCTTTTGGTTTGGCTTTGTTACAACTGAATAATGTGTTATCTGTCACTTTGACTGTTAGCACTTTTACTTGTCTCCTAGAAGCTCTGCACTTTTGTACCCATCTTTTGCACTTTTTGTACGTCGCTCTGGATAAGAGCGTCCGCTAAGTACCCGTAATGTGATGTAAAGTAATGTAATGTCTTTAAAATAATTGACCTTTTATTATTAAAATTCATGAATATATTTCATATGTAACATTTCTGTACTTAAATACAGTAAATACACTGTTATACCCCAAGGCACAATGATAATTTTATCCATTATATTCAGTACATTCTAGCTTCATGTTATTCCAGAACTGTCTATCCATGCAGTTCATGATCATCTGTTTATTGTATTTTATTTGCTACTTTTGATTGTCTGATTGGTCACATAAAGGGCAAATATAATGGTTAAAAGATAAAGTAAATGGCAAGTGTACAATAAAAATTATGTAACAGAGAAAGGCTATATCTAAAGTAATATTTTCTTTAGCATCCTATACCAAATTAGACGACTTTCTCTCATGATTAAAGAACTGTTGATCTTTTTTAACGTGCAAGAGGATTAAATTGGTGAGTTTTCCATGGTTAAATAAGGAAAGAGCAGTCCAATCAGAACAGGTATACGGTAGAGCAATATTTAAAGGTCCCCTATTATGCTGATCCTTCTTTTAATACATATAAGTACTGTTATAATGTTGGATGTCCATACTCAACCTCTGCAAAGTTTCTGAACATAAAATGCAGGGGTTTTGCCGTAATCCAAGAACGTGATTTAATCTCTGAACAGCTCGTCCTGAGATCTTCACAAGATCTGGGCAAAACCTGACATCAGGTTGTTAAGTCCAATCAGGACAGACCTGGCCAGAGTTGATCACGGCGCTGGACCTGCCCACCCTGGAATTTATTCCATCAGACACAAACGAGCCCAAATCATTTAATGTGTAGATTTATCAGTATGTCTCCCAAAGCTGTTGCGTACGCACAACTATTTTCTCTTCCAAAAGACGATGCCACCAGAAATCAGGGGGTAGCTTTTTTGTTTGCTGGCGGCCAACGGCCACACTCATAGGGAACGTTAGCTGTTTGTGCTCGGCATTTCACCGAAGACAGCTTTGTCAATAAAGGATAATTTGATGCTGGATATGCGACTCAGCTGCTTCTCAAACCTGGAGCAGTTGCATCGATCAAGCGCTCGGAGCCACAAGCTGTAAGTAACGATATAACAGCAAATAATGTAAGTGAAGCTAATGTGTTACGGGTGGCTAGCAGGGCCGCTAGCGATAGTTAACACTAACAAATGGCCTCAAACGCAGGCTTTGTAAAATATCTGAAGATAAAGCCTGGATCAGTAGCAACTGTCCGTGACTCACAGACACGGAAGCAGCAAGTTTTACCATTTTGTGTTGCTTTACTGCATAAGCCTACCTAACGTGATAGCCTGTTGAATGTGGCTGTAGCACTACAGCTAACGTAGCTAAGTTACTGTTGCTAATATTTGTGTCCTGAATATGCAAGAGTAATATCAGGGGACACTCAACAGAAGGTGTGTGAGCAGCAAACCTCATTTGAAGCTAACTTTTTATACCTATTTGTAATTTGGATGCTTGGTATAACTGTTCACGGTAACTGAACTTACTGTCTGTAAAACCTGTATTGCAGCGTAATGTTTGTCTCTGTCATTGTTATGAACACTCGGTTACTAGCTTCTGCATGTTAGTTTGCGTGCTGTGCTACTTAAAAAAAATGCTCCTGGTTAAATTATATGCAGTAATTCTGATCGGTATGCTTGTGTTACTTTGGTTAGCATCAATGTGGAAATTTCATCATAACGTTACATGATTGTAGCCACTACAGTTGAAGCTAACTGGAGAGGTGCTGTATGTGTCCGCAAAGTTGGGCTGAAAAGGCTGCAGTTAGACCAGACGTAGGTTTTTCAGAGCTTGGGATACCTGTTTGGGTTTGTTTACTGCAGCTGTGAAACGATCGTTTTACTTATCATGACCGGGGTCAGCCGGGTACTTTACCATTGTGTGGGCTAGCTCTCTGATGCTATCACGGTGAAAGCAATCACGAAATGCACTATAATGTGTCTGGTATAACAAATGATTTCTCTGCATTGCCGAGGCGGAATTTTATCCCCCTTTAAAATTATTCTGGCTAATAAAAAGCCGAAAAAGGTGGATAGTGGATCCAGAATTCTTTCCTGTAGAGGTTATCGATTTGCTAGCTCAACATAAGCACACGTTCACGGAAGCAGTAAGTTTTACCATTTTGTGTTGCTTTACTGCATTACATCACCCCCTAAAGCTGCTTGATAGTGAGTAGATCATTTGAATCACCTGTGCTGGAGCAGGGAGAGATCTAACACATGCAGGACAGGTGGGCCTCAAGGAGAGGTTTGGGAAGCACTGGCTTACACAGTTTGTGTGTTTGTGCTACAAACTCATTTAGTAGCTTGGTGTCGGAATTGTGTTTCGTTTTTGGTAGAAATCGTTAACAGGAGCTTTTAGCAATGTTTCCTCCGGATAGCTAAGTGGGTAGGCTACATAACATGACTATATAGTACAGTACAGTACAGCTACAATCACATGCATGCAAGGCGAGACGGTACGAGCAAAACACTAAAATTTCAACTTGCCACTCATCGACATCTTGCTGTAAACATTGCTGCAATATTTCAATTGCTTCCTCCTCCCATTCGGGGTCGTATTCAAGATCAAACAAGTACAGTCTTACAGCAGTAGTTGCCCCGAAGAGCTGTCCTGAAAAACCTGGTGTCTTGGTTTCCTGATTTTTCGGGTCCGCACAATGAGTGTATATAGAACTGGAGAGGCTGCTGCTGCTTACTTCTACGAGCGCAGTTGAAGAAACCAATATGGCGTCAAGTGCACCGCACTTCTCGGCCGACTTCGGGCGCTGCAGTCGAGTCAACTCGTGTTGACAAGTGTGACGTATTTAGCAATCGAAGGCAGGAACATAACCCTTGACTGTAACACTCGGGGTCAGGTGCACACTCCCCATGTTGGAAGAGTTATCGAGGGTCAAACATGGCATCGGGAAGGTAAGCACATAGTTTGTACAGATTAAAAATCATATGTTTTTACTTTTCATAGGCCATGGTGATGGGTTTTTGTTTTTTTTTATTTCTTAAGCACAAACCAGCAAACCACATGTCAGGTCTATACAACCAGAAACATATATGCAATCCAAGCAGCAAACAGGAATACAAACAAATAATACAACAAATAAAAATGTACATATAAAATTCAAATAAATAAATAAATAAAAATACAATAATTATAATAATAAAATATAAAAATAATTGAGCAGGGGGGTTAGTATATACCACTAGTGACTTGTATAGTTTGGAGGCATTTTTATTATTTATTTTGTGTAAAGATTTCACGAAAATCTACAAATAATTAGTAAAAGCAACAAAATTTGGGGGAACTTTAAAGAACCTACTTTTGTGTATGTAAAATTTCCCCATAATTTAAATATTATTCAAGAGAAATTCCATTTCCTTGTCACTAGCAAAAATTTCAAATTTAACATCATGATATTCCAAAACAGGTATAAGTTGTCTACAAACCCAATCATGTATTTATCCCAAAAAATGTTGACTTCATTACAAGAGTAGAAAAGGTGTTCCTGAGATTCAATTTCATCTTTACGAAATGTACATGTGTTATAATCTAAATTAAATCTGAGTCTTAAAAATTCTGTACAGGGATAAATTTCATAAATCGTTTTGAAATGTACTTCCTTCATCTTTGGGAATAAGGGAAATACTAGATAACTGGTTCTAATTTTGATAGTTTCCGTTCTGGAAAACTTTGGTGATAACACTTTCCTTTTGAGGCCATGGTGAAAGTGTGACGAGTGCTTTGCACTGCATGTTTGAGTGACTGCACCGCCGTCGTCTAATTTGCATATTATAATGCGGTGAGTAGGGTTGACACGAGTTCACTGGTTTACAGCGCCCGAAGTCGGCCCTCAATTTCCCATAGACTATAATGGAGAAATTCCTGCTATTTTCCGCCGAACTAAGGGGTCTTCCAAAAGGATTTCAATATATTTGTGATTGAAAAACATGTACGAATAAAAATAAATGCGCAATTTTTCATGACACTGTTCGAGACGTTGAAAATATAAAAACATGTCTTCATGGGAAGCACAACACGAACTGGCCAATGTCTAGCTGGCGTGTTAGGTAATCGAGGTGCTGTAGATGGCTGTGATGGCAAACATTATCTGTAATTTAGCTAGCTACATAAACTTAGTTGGCACAATAAACTCATGTTGCTTACTAAGGGTGATGGCCAGCTAGCTCTCATGCCCATGTAATGTTAGCCAAGTTGCATATCTACATATAGCATTAGCTATAGCGAATGACCTGGCAGAAACATTCGTGTAAAGTTAGTGGTGTTCATTCCGGATGAATTGTACAAATAAAAGCATCCTTGTCAGGCATCTGCCTACCTAGGGACTATTTAGTGAGCAAGCTGTGAGTTTTTTTTTTTTTTTTTTATTGATTACGATAACGCAATCCTAGCTGAGGTAGTCGACCAAACTGGCTAGCTTTCAATGAATAAGAAAAGAAATACAAGCACATCCAAAGCCAGGGAGAGAGCAGGTGCAGAGTCAAAAAAAAAAACCGAATGTACAAATAGATAAATGACTCACACACTGCAATGCTCCAGTATCCACTATTTATTACACCAACGTAACCCACAGCGCCATCTTAAAAACAAATGGCAAAATATCATGTGATCGAGACACGTGACCCAATAGTCTACAAAATCGAAGACAGACATCTCAAAAAGTTAAAAAACCTCAGCACAAATACACACATACACGCTCACACACACACACACAAACACAAAAAACAAACAAACGAAAGTGCATAGTGCAAATGTTGACCCACATATATAGTACATATAAATACAATACATTACAAATATGATAAGAAAACATACAATAATCGAATAGACCAGAAAAATCATATACAATCAGGTCTATAAGTCATCATCACAAGGAAAAACTGCTAAGGCGCTTATTTGTTCTAAGTCAAGGTGTAAACAAAAAATAATAATAATGAAGACTTATATAAGGAGTCCAAACAACCAAAAAAACTAAAGAAAATATCCAATTATAAGAAAGGACGAATGTCCATTTCCTCATTGAGACCTTTGGGTGACAAGGTATCTAAAGTAAAAATCCAAAATAATTCACGTTTTAGAAGTAAATTATTGATGTCACCCCCCCTCTGAGAAAGCTGAACATGTTCAATAACAATATAGCTTAAAGAGGCCACAGTATGGTTCATAAGTTTAAAATGATTAGCCAAGGGGCTTTTATGATCAAAATTTCTAATCAAACTTCTATGTTCCGAGATTCTCTGTTTAAGAGCTCTAGAAGTTTTGTCAATGTATGCTAACCCACAGGGGCATTTAAGCATATATATCACATTCTTGGTTTTACATGAAATGATACCTTTAATAGCAAAAACTTTCCCTGTGTGTGGGTGATAAAAAGACTTAGTTTTACGAGTAAAATTGCATTGTTGGCAGTTGCCACATTTATAATTGCCTGATTCTACAGTACTTAAAAACGTACATGGAGTAATCTGAGATTTAGGAGGGTGATCCGCTCTCACCAACAAATTTCTCAAGTTGGGGGGTCTCTTAAAAACTATCCGAGGTGGGTTATCTAAGTGTCCTTTTAAAGAAGGGTCAGTAGCCAAAATGTGCCAATGGTTTCTAATAATAGTAGACATTTCTTTGGCCAATGGAGAATACTGAATAGCACAAGTAATTTTGTTATTGGTAGTTTTAATCCTAGTGGCATTCAAGCTCTCCAGCTGTGTCATATTAGAAAAACGTTTGGAGGCTTGAGTGATCCACTCTTTTTTATAACCTCTTTGAGAAAATCTATGTTCCAAATCAATCATTTGTTGTTTAAAATAAACCTCTGAACTACAAATGCGTCGTATACGATTGAACTGAGCAATCGGAAGACTTTGTTTTAATTTAGTGGGATGATAAGACTGTCCATGTAGCAATGAATTTCTGTCTGTTGGTTTTCGATACAAACTAGTGCACAAATTCTCATTATTGTTAATAACCAATATGTCCAAAAAATTAATTTTAACCTTATCATAGGCCAAGGTAAATGTCAGATGTCTGTTTTGTAGGTTCAAAAAATTATGAAATTCTTCAAGTTTAGCCTCAGTGGAGGTCCATATAAAAAAAACATCATCAATATATCACCTGTATGTTGAAATATATTGTAAAAATGGATTCTCAGAGGGATTCAAGACAACTTCCTGTTCAAATAGACCAACATATAATGAGGCAAAGCTAGGGGACATCTCAGAACCCATACTGACTCCAGACACCTGCAAAAAGAAATCATTACCAAACATAAAATAATTAGTCGTCAATACAATTTCCATAAGTTCCAAAAGACACGCGATACTAGGAGAGCTAGATCTAACTGAAGTTTGTTCTTGTAAATGTAAGAAAAACTCAGCGGCTTTCAACCCACCTTGTACTGGAATATTAGTGTACAAGGACTCAATGTCCATAGTCACAAGCAGAAAGTTATCACCACTGGGTTTGACATTTCGGATTATTTTTTAAAATTCCATAGAATCTTTTAGATAAGAAGGCAAAGATGAAACACATGGTTGAAGATAATAATCTACAAATGCAGAGATGTTTTCTGTAAGAGACCCAATAGCAGCTACAATAAGTCTGCCTGGAGGAATGTCATTAAAAGGTTTGTGTATTTTAGGTAGAGTATAAAATACTGGTGTTATCGGTGAATTTACCAACATGAAAGAATGTTCACGTCGAGTAATTTCACCTCCAGCCAAGAGGTCGTTGAGGCATTCCAGTGCCTTAGTTTTGAATGTTACAACTGGATTTCCATCTAATTTTTGATAAAAAAGTCTCATTCATAAGTTGCCTCACAATCTCTTGGTTGTATGCATCTCTATCCAAAATTACCAGTGCACCACCTTTGTCCGCATTCTGAATTAAAATAGAATCGTCACTTTTAAGAGATTCTAATTCTCTATATTGGATATTAGTCAAATTTTGCTTCAATTTGTATTGTTTCTGTTTCTTTAATAAATGTGTAATATCTCTTTCCACTAATCTGCAATAAGTATCAACCGATGAATTCCTATGTTCGGGAGGAATAAAAGTAGATTTGCCTTTAAATGGAGTGTTGGGTCTGTAGGAATGATCCACAACAGTACCCTGGTCACTATTGACATCTATAGAGGAAGCAACGTCATAAGTATCCTGAGGATTATCCACACGAAAAACAGGGTTAGATCTGGAGTTATCTTTAAAAAACTCTTTTAGACGAACATTACGAAAAAACTTCTGTAAATCGATGAATACATCAAAGGCTTTACAATACGTGGTAGGGCAAAAGGACAGTCCTTTGTTTAAAGCAGAGATACATGAGTGGGAAAAAGTTTTTTTTTTGAAAGATTAACGACATTCATTTCCTCCACAGGCGGCGAGTGTTGTAGGGTTCCTTCAACACGTTTTTTTCCCCTCCTGCATTTCTTCCTCTTCGGCGTGGTCCGATGGACAGCGGGGGCTCGTGTATTAGGGGAACATCGTCTAAAAAAGGTTCTCACACTGACGTGCCAGATTCCGAGTCGGTATCAAAAGAGGAGGAAGATGCCGAAAAGTTCATAGATCGGCCTAAAGGTCGTCTCCGGTAACGTCTGTGAATGGAGTCTGTTTGTAGCGGTTCAATACTCCGTCTCCAGCCACAGCAGCCATCTTGATATCCTATCACACGCGATAACTCAACTTTGCTCCCACTCATGCACATTTGGATTGTGCTGCCTTGGCGGAGGTTTGCACTCCACGAGTGCCTCTCTAGTTTTTTTTTTTTTTTTTTTTTTTTTTTGTATCTGAATTCTTAACATATTTTAAAGACCCATTGGACATATTTTAAACAACTAAATAAAACATAATAGGGACCTTTCAATATACCGCTCTGGCACGCGGACCCCGCCCATCTGCACTGGGGACACTCATGGACGCGCCCGAATAGTCTTTTTTGCCTAGGAAAGTTCCTAACTCCTAAAAAATGATCCGGAAGCAGTGACATTGAAGCCATGATAAGTGGATTCGATTTCTTCAAATGTTCAGGAAAGGTGTCTCAGTGCTTCCAAATTTACCTCCTTTAGCATAGGGTACACAGAACCATCCTTTTCGAAAAGGAAGGAATGAACGCTATCCCACAATTCTGCGCAGAAGCTATCTTTAAATCGGCGACCACTCATCCGGCCAATCGCATAAAGAAACGTGTTTGACGGGCAGGGGACTCGTGATCACGTTGCCTGGTGTAAGTGCATTCGGATTTTGTAATTAGCGCGGTTGTCTTCCTCAGCTGCTAAGAATTCCCTTTCACAGCTTTCCTTTAACTTCTGACTTTTTCCACAAAGGTTAAAGAAAAGTGGTGAGGAATTAATGGATAGGACTTCATTCTTTGACTATTTGGACGCAGCCCTGGAATTTCGTCTGTGTCACGAATGGTGAGGGAAACAGCAGCAGCTGCAAACGAAGAATAGGCCTACAGAAGAGAACCAAATTTAAGATTCGACGATTACGATGTTGTTTGCTTTGTTTACCGAAGAACGACCCACGATGTAGGCTATGGCTGTATTTTTTTTTTTTTTTTTTACTTTAACACGCACTTTGAATCGTTTCAGTTAGAATCATCTTTAATTGATTTAAACAAACTTTGCTATTCCCCAGTAAGCCAGGGAATCTAAATGAGCATGGGTAAGTCTCATTATTCCACGTATACAACATTATAAAAATATATCTTGAATCGTTTTGTTTTATATTGACTGTGCCTATTTTCTGTCATAAACTGATGTTACTGATTACTCAGTTTATGCTGAGTAACATGGATGGTAATACTTTACCTGTGTTCTAGCCAGGATTTTTCCTCAGAGTGGTACTACACGAGTGCTCTAGCAGTCGCGACTCGTGAGCCTCGGTGGGGCGAAGCCATACCGGGGGGGGCTGGTGTGTCCAGGGGACATTTTGATAAAATGGAAGTGATTTGGTGCGTTTTGGTGAAGTATTCTGCATGAAATCCTTTACCAGAATCTCCCTTTTTCAAATGAGTTTTTTTCTGATGCAGAAAGTAAATCCGTGTTTACAGAAAGAGGTCTCCATAATCTGCTTCGAATCAAGGCATATTTCAGTCTAAATATTAAACTTGCCGCATTAAATCACCCACGAAAATAATGGTTTCGGGATTCGGTCACGGTTCGGTAGCTTCCGGAACCGAGTCGGTCAAAAGGTTTCTGATAAAATGCGATCAAAGTTCAACTGAAATATTAAAGATCACGTCTATTTAGTTTTTAATAGTGTCTGATCAGTAGCCTATTTGGCGTAAATTATACGCTTTGAAAACGAACGTATGCTTCCAACTGTTCATCGAAACGGATAATGAGCGCAGATCTTTAACCCTCTATTAACCAAACCCATTTCCAATTGTGTAAAAATCATTTCCCTAGGCAAATATGTTGATTATGGGCCAATATTTGGAAAAATAGTAAAAAAAAAAAAAAAAATTTTTTTTAAATTTTAAACTTAAATTTTTTTTTTTAAATTTTAAAATTTTAACTTGACGGACCATTCAAGTTATTCTCAAATGTTTATTTGGCAATAAGAAACAAAACCAGCAGGGTGTCCAGGCTGTTAACCCTTTCACTTTATGTAGCAGATATGCTACGGTGGTTAATAGAGGGTTAAAATTCAAAGATTACGCTAAAAAGGCTGTTTCCAGCTACTCTGTATTCAAGTAGTTCGGGGGAATACCTCGATAAAAGGGCGGAAACAGCATTTGGGAAGAAAATAACTGTTGCAGATCATGTGGATTTTCACATAGCTACAATAAGGCAGCTTCCATGCCGTGTGGTCTTTCAGGAAAGGCAGCGTGTTTTGGCCAAAAAAGTTCGTTTATATTAATGGTAACCATCATAACAAGTTACTAATCCTAGAAAACAAACACTTGGACCCTATTTTTGAGTTTTCTCAGCAAGGCAGGATGAAATCTCAGCGCGGCGGAACCCCGCGAGCGCCGCGGCTGGCTAGAACCCTGCTTTACCGCATCAAGTAGGCTAACCTTGGGTTTGCTCGCTGAAGACACTGATGCAGACAAAAACAAATCAACGGTAATTGGAGAACAAAATGTATACGTAGCTTTGGCTTTGTACTGTGTTGCCTTAAGTATAGGCCTACACGAAACTGTTGTGTAACTCATTTAAGCCTTTCCCTGGAAACACGTTTAATATGGATCATTTTTTGTTCTTTCTATCTGGTCGCAGGTGGTTGCTGAAGCAGCTGCCTGGTGTTGAAGTCAGTATTTCCATGAAGGATTTGCAAAATGTTTAAATTTCCCGCTGTGGTAACTAGCCAATGATTTGGTGTGGAATGGACACTTGGACAGAACTGTAGTAGAACTTGGCTGCATATGATCCATTTGTTGTGTTTCTTTCCAAAATGACTCTCATACTTCAGTGCATCGCGAAAATCCGTTCAAGAAAATGCGAGTAGATGCAAGTTTCCATAAACTAATGTTCCGTTATACCGTTTCAGTGGAAACGGGCCCTGCCCTCCAGGGGGCCCCCAACTGCCAGGCAACAATCAACATCCTAAACGTTGACTGAATGAAAATATGCAGAGGTGCACCGCTAGGAAAGACAAACCAGGCAAATGGCAAATATTCCCCCCCCAAAAAGGTAAATGTTTGGGATCCTCGACGGCCACTCAAATTGGCACATTTTGCAATGACTTAAAAAACCCCAATAAGCCTTCGGCATTATAGCGCACCACAGGTCGGTGCCCTGAAAACCCCCTAAATGGTTCTCTTCTCAGAGTTGTGGCGAATGCGCAGAAATAAACGGCTCTCCGTGGTCGAAGTTGCTGGTTATCTCCGCAAGATTATATTAATTGCATGGACACCGGGCTGGCTAAGAAGTGTAGTAATTATTCAAAGTCTACAAATAGTGGAAGCAAAAGAGCTATGGTTGCTGATACTCTGGGAATTTCGGAAATACACTCGTCACCTTAGCCAGTGTTGCTATAGCGCCTTGGACTTATCCGTTAGCATGTGAACAAAAAAAAATTCCTCGCTGCATTCCGGGGGTATTTAATATTTTGTATTAGTGAGCTTTGATATATACATTTTAAAGCATTATCTAGCAATTTTATGCGTTTTTTACGCATTAAATTATCCATGAACATCATGGAAATTTCTGGATTCAGGCCAGGTCACGGTCCGGTAGCCTCTGGAACCGGCCCAGTCAAAATAGTTTCTGATCAGTAAAATGCGACGATAATTCGCATATCTGTTATCAGTGCATATCGACGTTACGCACTGTTCTGCGTATTAATATAACGTCAGCTAAATTTATTTTGAGCGAAAAAACGTGCTTCTTAACACTGTTCCCTCTAAGGTGTTCTACTGCGCAATTCTTTTTCTCCTGGCTCTTAAACGCAGAAGAGAAAAAAAAGTTTAGCACTCAAATATCCCCGACCAGTTTTCACTTCTTTTTTTTTTTTTTTTTTGTTCCAATCAGTGGCGGCTCGGAAACTGGCAACTGGGGAGGCTCAAAAAAATCCCATAAAATTAATGATTGGTCGCGACCTGTTTTCAATCATTCATTTAAATTACCTTTACAGAAACTCCGAAAACTCTCAACATTATCAGGTGTGGTCAGTTTTCATTAATAACGCATACCTGTCTACTCTCACGGATTCGGTGTGAGTTTAAGCGGCATATTTACGTTCCTCTGCTGTCGTCAGCAATTACGCAATCGATGCATATGTAAGAGATTCTCGCGCGGAACTGAAGTCCTTGTGCATGGAAGTTTTTAGTTTCACCTGCGTTATGACTCCCGACTTCTCACGCTTTTCTTTACTCAGGGGCTGGAGGCAATTCATATGTTTCATTATCGTTTAAATTGTTTAAATTAAGATCATGTGAAACGTCTTTCTTGCAATGATCTTATTTCATTTAAACTATTTAAACGATCATGAAACACATGCATTGCTTCCAACCCCCCAGTAAAGAAAAGCGTGAGAAGTCGAGAGTCAAACGCAAGTGAAACCGATAAATCACCATGCACGAGGACTTGTATTACGGGTGAGAATCTCTTACATATGCGTTGATTGAGTAATTGCTGACAACAGCAGGGGAACGTAAATATGCCACTAAAACTCACACCGAATGTGTGAGAGTTGACAGGTATGCGTTATTAATGAAAACTGTCCACACCTGATAATGCTGAGAGTGTTCCGAGTTTCCGTAATGGATTGAAAACAGGTCATGACCAATCATTATTTTTAAGGGATGGGTTTCAGCTTCCCCTATCACAGTGGTTCTCAGACTTGGTCCTGGCGACCCACTGTGTATGCTGGTTTTTGTGCAAACCACAATTGCAATTGTAGAATTTTAAAAAGCTGTTATTTTTCTTAATTAGCTACTTTCCATGTTTAGAGCAGTTATTTAACATCTTGAGCCCCATTTTGATGGACGTATCCATTGTGCGGTAAAGAATAATAATCTGAGCATATTGTGCTTATTTTACTATATTGTGAGGATTTTCAGGTAAAAAAAAACGTTCTTAAACAGATCAAATTACACTCTGAAAAAATCAGTAAGATCCAATTAGGTTGCTGATCACAGGTGTTCTGAGTTATTTCAAAATAATTAGCCTGAACTTAATAACATGAACATTGACACCAAACAGGTGTGACTTAATTGTTTGCCAAATAAATTGTTAGTTTTTGCAACCATGTGTCAACAGTTTCACCGATGTGAAACCTATTGATTGTTTATGTGGATTAAATGTTTGGTTAAATTGTTTCCCTCTGCATTTATTCATATTAGTCTCTAATATATTTCAATGTTTATATGATTTTTTTATTCTTCATGGCATATATAGATTTGTCAAATGTGGCTTAAGAGGATAAACAACTGCTCTAAGCATAAATGCACCTAATTAAGACAAATCAACAGCTAAGTTTACATTTAGTTGTTGCTCTAGTATATCATATTTGTTGCAGTTTAGAGGAACTTAAAGTAGTTCGCAGTTACAAAACTCTATATTCTTACAAATCTACCATGTTATTAACAAGCATGCTTTTGTGCCAAGAACGAGTTGAGGTTACTTAGTTTGTATTCTAAAGAATGGTTTGCTCTTTATGTAGGCATAACTCAAATGTTTGTGTTTTGTCTCCAAGTGACTTTTATGGAGCACATTTTTCACATAATTGTTCACATACTGTAATGACAATAAATGTGAAATCTATTTTGCCAAAACAATATTTTGCTATTGTTGATTGTAGCTGACCTAGGTATGCAGTAGTTCATGTTGTTAAAATAATCAAAATGATTATTAATCATTATAGAAATTTGTAATGACATTTGGGGTTAGAGAGGTGATGCCATGGTGCCGCCATGTGTACGTAGCGTATGCGTCAGACGTCGCCCACAGTTGCTCAGGTAGGAGCTCAGAGGAGTTGAATGCTTCCTCAGGAGTTTTGAAAATTAGAGGGAACATTGCTTCTTAGTTCACATGGCATCGCAACTTAACGAAAACACTAATACGGTGAACACGCTGAAAACGTGTTGATGGTTTTGTAAACATCATGGCTATGGCAAAGGCAGCCTCATTCTCCTAAAAAGCACTGAGGGATACTGCCAGTGGCGGCTCCTGAACTGGCAATAGGGGAAGATCAAATGGTCCCTTTAAATTAATGAATGATCATGACCTGTTTTCCATAATTCATTTAAATTACCGCTACAGAAACTCCGAAAACTCTCAACATTATCAGATGTGACCAGTTTTCATTTATAGCGCATACCGATTACGTCTCTGGACTTCTCACGCTTTTCTTGACTCAGGGTTTGGAAGCAATGCATATGTTTCATGATGGTTTAAATGAAAAATGATCATTTGAAACGTCTTTATTGAATTCCATTGCTTCCAACCCCTCCAGTGCACAAGGACTTCAATTCCACGTGAGAATCTCGTACATACGCGTTGATTGAATAATTGCTGACTACAGCAGAGGTACGTAAATATGCCATAAACTCACACCGAATGCGTGAGAGTTGACAGGTACTCATTATTAATGAAAACTGGCCTCACCTGATAATGTGGACAGTTTTCGGAGTTTGCTGGTAATTTAAATGAATGATTTAAACAGGTCATGACCACTCACTAATTTTGAGGGATTGTTTGAGCTTTCCCTGTTGCTAGCTAGTGGTGGCCCCCTATGTGGTAACGGACGCATGGACATAGACAACGGCAAGTTCAGGCACTGTTCGGCTACCATCGTTGTGTTGTGAACATTTGCTGAAACTGAGGTACCCCATTGGCTTGGAACAAATCACGGGGTACTCGCCCGCTTATGCAATGGATATGCAGTTTGCAGAAGTGGACTACAAACTGGACTACAAGTGCAATTTTTGGCAATAAACAACGAATTTGATGTAATAATTTGTATCTGTATAACCCATAGGCTAATCTTGGAGCGAGGCGGCTCATAAAGTTAATACCAGTACGAGCAATGCCAGACAGTGTCCAAACCCCATTATAAAGTCCTATAGGGATTTTATTTCCGACACCAGAAGGCAATTTATTGATTTAGCAAAAGCTTTCGATACAGTAGACCATTTCATTTTATTAAAGTTGTCCTCCATTGGTCTTGATTGTGTTGCCTGCTTGTGGTTCTAGGACTACCTCTCTAACAGAACACAAGCTATTATGCTTGGGGATGCAAAGTCTCGATTTTTAAGTGACAAAAGGAGTACCCCAAGGATCCATACTTGGACCAATTTTATTCACAATTTATATCAATAATGTTGCTCGTAACATTGCAAATTGCAAGGCTCATTTTTATACAGATGACACTGTGTTGTACTCCTCTGCGCCAATGTATGCCCAGGCCCTTAGCTACTTGCAATCGGCTGTTAATCATATTCAACATGCTGTAGCTGATCTGAAACTTGTTTTAAATGCTGAGAATACTAAGTTCATGTTTTTTTTCTGCACTGAATGCAATTATGCCAAATGACTCAATTTTCTCTGTGACTGGTGCTAAAATTGAGCAAGTTCAGTCTTACAAATATTTGGGTATCTGGCTGGATCATGACTTTTCCTTTAAAACACATGTGTCTAACTTGTCCAAGAAAATTGGAGCAAAAATTGGGTTTCTTTACAGAAACAGGTCTTGTTTTTCTTTAGACAGTAGGAAGAGGATTGTCCAGGCAACAATCTTACCCTTATTTGACTATGGGGATGTCCTTTACATGCATGCCTCTGATAATACTTTAAGACCAAATACGATGGAAAGACGCGCATCAGCTGGCGGACTATAGCCAAAAACTGGTGCCTCTCAGAAAGAGGGGGATAGAAATGCAAATATCAAAGGAAGAAGTCCTGGAGCACACAGTTATATAAGGCGATTTATTAAGGTGCAGGTGACTAACGTTTCGACACAAGGTCTTCTTCAGAGTCAAACGGGGCCAAGACTAGAATGGACATTTAAATCTCCCTCCATAACGGAGTGGCAATATCCCATTGGATAGAGTGAACACATTCAAATAAAATAGCCAATGACCCGAATACACACACTCACGAGATGAATGAACACGTAAGAGAGCCCCTCCCATTGTCAAGCAAAACATCTCATTGGTGGGAGAAAAAAAAAAAATCTATTGGGAATAAAAAGAAAAAGAAAAACAATGGCACATAGGAATAATCAAAGAAAACAGGACAAATTTATTTCTTCATTTAAACCAAAAGGTTCCACAGTGTTAAGTGTAAATATCCAGAAGGCTTCTCTGCGTAGGAGTTTATTCACAATATCCCCGCCTCTTGGCGGTGGGGTGATTTTTCTCTATCCCCCAGAATTTAAGGGAAGCCACTGCCCATGTTTAGCCTGTTGATAGTGACGCGCTATGGCATAATCAAGGTTTTTGGTGCGGATAGCAGTCTTATGTTCAGCTATAATACTTTAAGACCTTTGGACAGAATTTATCACAGCGCTCTGCGTTTTATCACTGGTGATGGTTTCCGCACTCATCACTGTGTTTTATATAGTTCATTAGGGTGGTTTCCCCTTCATTTTAGAAGGAAGGTCCATTGTATTTTATTTATTGATAAAGCATTACTTTGCAAACTTCCTTCTTATCTTACTAGGCTTTTATCCATCAAAATAAGAAGCCAGCATGTCAGAACGCAAGGAGATTTTGTTGGAGGCACTCAGGACTAGAACAAATTTGGGCTGTTCTGCTTTTAGCTCATATGCACCATGTGTCTGGAATAGATGCCAAGATTCTCTGAAGCTTGATTGTCTAATTCCATACGAGTCCTTCAGTAGTCGACTGTGGGAGATGTTCCTTGAGGAGGCCAGATGTTCTTGCCTTTAGTTCTAACTTTGGACTTGTTCTCTGTCCTTTGAATTTGTTTGTTCTACTTCTTTTATTATTATCTTTTTATTTCTAATTGTATTTTAAAGTTTGTTTTCCTTTATTCTGCAATTGTTGTTTGTAATTGTGTGAATTTTATTGAGCTCTGTGTTAACCAATTTTGTAATTGTTTGATTGTATTCAGGGCTCCGCTAAGAAAGAGACCTCGGTCTCAGTGGGACTTTCCTGTAATAAAGGAAAATAAGTAGCTGTGACGTCATCACTTTAGTACTCGATAGACCCGGCCTGACAGAGCGAGATCAGTCATAATATTACCGTACCGAAGGGGTTTTAAGAGACTGGATGTATACCACCATATTTTCAAACATTCCCTATGGAAAAATATCAATCGCTCAGGGGTGCGTTTCAGAAATCACAGATGCTAACTTACGTCATAGGAACCATTGACAATGAATGGACGAACTATGTAAGCTGCTAATTTAGTTAGCAACTACGCTTTTGGTAAACACAATGGGTGATAATAGACAGAAATGGCGCTTCAAGCTAACTCTTCTCTAGTTATCGGTTAGAAAAAGGCTGGAAATCATAACGCCGCTGAATGATTATTATCCGATATTTACCAAAATATTAATCAGAGTGTATTTGTTTACATGGGTTCCAGCGGCTGGCACGCCTGTCATAAGGTGGCGGTCAGCTCTGCACACATTGGCTGATCTGGAACGAACAATTCTATTCTCTTTAGGGAAATCGATGATATAAAGGATCACATTGGTAGTAGCACCTGAAACATGTTGGGAAAGTGTCCTGTTCAGGTACATCAGTTAAAGGCTATAATCCCTTCCACTTTTTCCCTACAGGAGCTGATTACATTTAATCAGCCAAATGATGCAGGCAGGAGTCCGTCTGATACAGAACACTGAGACGACCCTACCAGAGCTCCCCTAGCAGCACAGGATCAGAGAGAAAGAAGAGTCACTACATGGACTGGAGTCTGTCCACATGGCAGAGTCAGAGACAAAATGTACTGCACCAGGACCCAACACACTGGACCAGAGTGTGTTACTGCAAACAGCAGGGTCAGTGATTTACATCACACAGAAGCAACACTGATGAAAACAGAAACTGATCTGAGCCTCATTAACACTGGGGATCTTAAGACAGAGAGTCTAGACTTTACAGATCTGGCCTTTGTAACTCATCTGCATTCTGACCAAAACAAAATTCATGATGGAGAGACGATTAAGACTGAACATGTCAGTATTTTACCAGACATGAAGTGTGTTGACATAAAATCTGATGAAGTTAAGCTTGAATCCAGTGGAATTTTGGTGAGTGACCTCATGAATACTGAGCTTAATGGAGCTGGTGTTGATGAAACAGGAGAGACTGAACAGGATAACTGGGCAGGAAAGCCTAATCCAAACGGGAAAAAATCGAGGAAAAATCAGTCCAGTTTAATGCTTAATGCGGGACTCCTCATAAGGGAAAAGCCTCACCAATGCTCCGCGTGTGGAAAGTGTGTTTCTATGGAATCTGATTTAAATAACCTCCAGAAAATTCATTCTGGAGAAAAGCCCTACAAATTTGATCAGTGTGAGAAGCGTTTCAGGCATAAATCTAATTTACAATGCCATAATGAAATTTATACAAGCGAAAAGCCCTCTAAATGTGACCTCTGCAAGAAGTCTTTTTCTGATAAATCTCAGTTAATTAACCACCATAAAATTCACGTGCGAAAAAGGCATCACAAGTGTGATCAGTATGAGAAGAGTTTTCCAACAAAATCTTATTTGCAATGCCCCCAGATAATTCATACGGGTGAAAAGCCCTACAAATGTGATCAGTGTGGGCAGGGTTTTTCAACAAAATCTGATTTGCAGCGCCACCAAAGAATTCATACGGGTGAAAAGCCCTACAAATGTGATTGGTGTGGGCAGGGTTTTTCAACAAAATCTGATTTGCAGCGCCACCAAAGAATTCATACGGGTGAAAAGCCCTATAAATGCGACACTTGTGGGATGTCTTTTAACCAGAAGTGTCATTTCAATGAACACCATAGAATTCATACGGGTGAAAAGCCCTATAAATGTGATCAGTGTGAGAGGAGTTTTTCAACAAAATCTGATTTGCAGCGCCACCAAAGAATTCATACAGGTGAAAAGCCCTATAAATGCGACACTTGTGGGATGTCTTTTAACCAGAAGTGTCATGTCAATGAACACCATAGAATTCATACGGGTGAAAAGCCCTACAAATGTGATCAGTGTGAGAAGTGTTTCAGGCATGCATGTGCCTTAAAATGCCATTATAGAATTCATACAGGTGAAAAGCCCTATAAATGTGACACTTGTGGGATGTCTTTTTACCAGAAGTACCATTTAAATGAACATCATACAATTCATACGGGTGAAAAGCCCTACAAATGTGATTCATGTGAGAAGAGTTTTTCAACAAAATCTGATTTGCAGCGCCACCAAAGAATTCATACGGGTGAAAAGCCCTACAAATGTAATCACTGTGAGAAGTCTTTTTCTCAGCAATCTTCTTTAACTGCCCATAAGCGAAAACATACTGGTGAAAAGCCCTACAAATGTGATCAGTGTGGGAAGAGTTTTGCTTTGAAATCTTCTTTAACTGCACATAAGCAAAAACATACTGGTGAAAAGCCGTACAAATGTGATCAGTGTGGGAAGAGTTTTGCTTTGAAATCTTATTTAAACAAACACCAAAGAATTCATACAGGTAAACGGCCTTACAAATGTGATTAGTTTGAAAAGTGTTTCAGACATAAAATAACTTTACAATGCCTCCATACAAAACTAATAAATACTCTTCACAGTTTCTCCCTGAATCCTTTTTAGGGCCAGTAATACACGCTGAGAAACCCAAGCAGCCACAGTGTACAGGTCTTTGGCCTCTCGGTGTGTTGGTTTCGGTCAAGTGATGCAGGAGATGGCTATAAAAGTTTTCACAAAGGGAGGATGATGATGATGATGACGATAACATTTAGTGAAAATCATCCATTCAGTCAAAGGCACAGAATTATTAAGCTTCACCCTACATTGTGTGTATAACATACCCGCGTACATATGATGAAGATTGAATTTTAGGTGTAAATATGAATGATGTAAATCAAATTTTCTATAAATTAAACAATAAGCACTGTGAGAGATTCTGTTCATATAAAACTGTCCTCGGGTACCTTATTTCAGCTCTGTTTCAGATACTGGCTCTTCTCCCTGCATTTTTCATTTGGAACCGTTCTATTGTAATGAAATGTATTATGTCCTGCTTATTGTTAATCTTTCTTTTGTAGCCATGAATCTGATTTTTTTTTCCCCCACTTCATTTGCTGATACTTTATAGTTTTTAATATGGACACTCATTCCTGTAATTTGCTTTGTATTGTTTCCTACTCGGAGATAACTTGCTAATGTCAACAGAATCGCTCATTATTGAACTGTGGAGGGGGCGTACTCTGTGCTTTTCGTGTGAACTATGTTTGTCTTTATGTACAGTCCATGGTTTGTCCAATGAGATCAAAACCCAGCCCACTGACTGGGATTAACTGGGATGGCATTGCTGTTGAATACCGACACAGTATTTTGTGCTGTGAGTTTAAAAAGTAGCATTTTGTGTTTAAGGTTGAAAGGTATGCTGTGATTTAAAGGAAGCAAATGTATTTGCCACAGTGGAATTGATTACCGTAGTTATGATAATGAAATAAACATGGTGATTATTAATGTGGTGAATAAAAGCAATGTCCAATCCTCCTCTTGCCTGAGTTTCATTGCCCACTTTGCTCCACTAGCACTTCCACATAACCCTCCCATCCTCCTCCTCTGTCGCCAGAATCACAGAAATGCCCCATGTTTTATGTGCCATTCCATGTCAAGTCGAATTTGAAAAGTTATAAAATTGACCCATTTTTACTCCCCTTTTTGCCCATGAGTCAGAAGTTAATCTGAAACTGGTTGGTCGTGAAACTTAAGTTACTTCTAACTCCACCTGTATTTGTGTTCTTATATTGAGCACTTGAAATCTGGAATTTGTAACTTTCTTGCCCAGAATTTACTTTCAACTACCACTTTTAGATTACTTTTAAAAATGCTACCCAAACTTGTCTATTTACGGTATTTATTTGCTCAGATCACAAAATGGTAAACATTCTTGATCTACATGGCTTCATTCCTATTTTATTTTGTCCCAAACATGGGCAAAAACACTTGTTTTTTTTTTCTTCTTTTTTTTTTCCACAAGCAAATTGTATTTTGTGGCTCTCTTTAAAAATCACTTCTAAATGAGCAATACTCAGCATTACCATCTGGAGATTCTTGTTTTATCTGTTGAAAGTTTGTAATTGAAAAACCCCTTGGCTAAATGTTCTCATTTTTTGGTGGTATGTTGGGGGTGGTTACAGGAAGTTCTTTGATTTGTGTCCTGCTCCGATAATCAATATGGCCGCCAATAAAGCGCAAGGCTGATCAGTCCCGCTTGCGACAGCGCGCTATTTTTGATTGCTGGATTTGTACTACCAGTCACACTTGTCTGGAGCTAAAACGTGCAACTCCCCCTGAACCGGGAGCTGCTGCAGTCTTTGTGTGTGTGGGTGTGTGTGTGTGGGGCAGATTTGAATCGATTTATAGTGAAGTTTATCACATTTCCTGTTCTGAAGCAGACAGCGGTTAATCGGAAACAGTGGTGTAGTGGAGACAGAGCGAGCAGAAAAATTGATTTGAATGACATTCAGTTGGTAAAATTGTGTTCTGTCAATATGGAGTAAATGGTGTAAATAACTATTCATGGTCTTGAAATTATCCACCTAATTATTTGTATACCTGAGTGAAATGAAAAAGCGCAGAATATAAGACTTAATTTCGCCGTGCTGGAGGCACATTAGAGGGAAGGCACTCGTCTGAAGGTAGGCAAGCGGAGATGGTGAAGAAGGGAAAAGGCCGACTGTTATTGAGAATTCGGGTGCTCCCCAATGCGTATCTTTAGCCAATCCTGCCTGCCGAAAGGTGCAAGGTGCAGTATAGGAAAGGCATGACATCAAATGAGTGGAACGGATACCCCAGTGCTGAGGCGTATAGAGCACTGAGGTGATTACATCACGCTGGCGTCAGAAGCAGAAGATCCCAGCTTCATTCCAATTATTTCTTATAATCAGTATTGTCCATCATGAATTTTGTTGGGATAACTTTAACTAACAAAAGTTCCATTGAGAACGTTTATAATTTTTAAGATGTCTAGGATCTAGGATGTCCTAGAAGAACTGCCAGACAGAACAGCTGCCAGTAGGAAAGGATGGAGAAAAACGGGTAAAGCACCAGGAGCAATTTTGGGGTTAAGGGCCTTGCCCAAGGGCCCCATTCTTCCCAACGTCATCTCTCCGCATCAAGTGAGAATCCTAAGCCCCTGCCAGGAGCTTCAACCAGCTTCTTTTCTGTTACCAGTGAAACAAGTCATCGCCGTTACCAGTGAAGCAACCCATCGCCGTCACCAGTGAAGCAACCCATCGCCGTTACCAGTGAAGCAACCCATCGCCGTCACCAGTGAAGCAACCCATCGCCGTCACCAGTGAAGCAACCCATCGCCGTTACCAGTGAAGCAACCCATCGCCGTCACCAGTGAAGCAACCCATCGCCGTCACCAGTGAAACAACCCATCGCCGTTACCAGTGAAGCAACCCGCCGCCGTTACCAGTGAAGCAACCCATCGCCGTTACCAGTAACCCATCGCCCACCAGTGAAGCAACCCATCGCCGTCACCAGTGAAGCAACCCATCGCCGTTACCAGTGAAGCAACCCATCGCCGTCACCAGTGAAGCAACCCATCGCCGTCACCAGTGAAGCAACCCATCGCCGTCACCAGTGAAGCAACCCATCGCCGTCACCAGTGAAACAACCCATCGCCGTTACCAGTGAAGCAACCCATCGCCGCCGTCACCAGTGAAGCAACCCATCGCCGTCACCAGTGAAGCAACCCATCGCCGTCACCAGTGAAGCAACCCATCGCCGTCACCAGTGAAGCAACCCATCGCCGTCACCAGTGAAGCAACCCATCGCCGTCCCAGTCAACCCATCGCCGTCTCCAGTGAAGCAACCCATCGCCGTCACCAGTGAAGCAACCCATCGCCGTCACCAGTGAAGCAACCCATCGCCGTTACCAGTGAAGCAACCCATCGCCGTTACCAGTGAAGCAACCCATCGCCGTTACCAGTGAAGCAACCCATCGCCGTTACCAGTGAAGCAACCCATCGCCGTTACCAGTGAAGCAACCCATCGCTGTTACCAGTGAAGCAACCTATCGCTGTTACCAGTGAAGCAACCTATCGCTGTTACCAGTGAAGCAACCTATCGCTAGGCTACCCTGCTGCCGCCGTTGAATAAATTTTTTTATATACTTAAAAGAAAAAATCACTGCATTTTAACCAGAGTAAGTAATGTACGAACTGAATGCAAATCCTAGGTGTTATGTCATTAGTGTTAGTCCAAGGCACAAAAATGCATCACAACATTTGATCAGATGACTTGGCAAGAGTACCACACACTACCTCCACTTTTTGTCTTTTTTTTTTTTTTTGAACGATTTTAAAAGGGGGCAAAAATATTTTAGGGGGTTTTTATGAGTGAGAAGGGGGTTTAGAATCATGGGGGTAAAATTTTAAAAGGAAGGGGCAGATGCGGCGCGAGGCAAAAAAAAATTTGTGGTAATTCCTGTTTCCACATCTGTACTCTTCCCTCGTGCCATTAACTCTGTGTACTATCTCTTCAACTTATGTCCTTCTTTTTTCGTCTTTTTTCTTTTTTTTCTCATGTGGACAAAGCAATCTCAAACACACCACACACTGTCATCTTAACCACTAGACCAACTAAGTTTGTTGCCAGCTTAGCGCATCAGTTTCCACTGAAGGGTAAAAGACAACCAAAGGTATAACGTTCTGATTTTATATAAAAAAATAAAATATTTATTCATTTTCCTTTTTATTTATTGTTGTCAATGAGGAAATGTCATGTGAATATCCATTTTGACATATTTTATGCTGGTGAGTCGGCTGATCCGTTGACCCTCGGTAGAATAATTTGAGCTCAACAAACCATTGTTTGTGGCTGAATTGGGTTAAGGTTAAGGTTAGGGATAGGGATAGGCATAGCATGCCCTATGAGTTGGGTTAAAGTTCGGAATAGGGACAGGGATAGGCATAGGATGACCAACAAGTTGGGTTAAGGTTAGAGATAGGGATAGCATTCCCTATGAGTTGGGTTAAGGTTAGGGATAGGATTACTTACATGTTGGGTTAAGGTTAGAGTTAGGGATAGCATTCCCTATGAGTTGGGTTAAGGTTAGGGTTAGGGGTAGGGATAGGATTACCTACAAGTTGGGTTAAGGTTAGGGACAGGGATAGGGATAGCATTCCCTATGAGTTGGGTTAAGGTTAGGGATAGGGATAGGATTACTTACAAGTTGGGTTAAGGTTAGGGTTAGGGGCAGGGATAGCGATAGCATTCCCTATTAGTTGGGTTGAGGTTAGGGATAGGATTCCCTAAGAGTTGGGTTAGGGATAGGGATAGGATTACTTACAAGTTGGGTTAAGGTTAGGGACAGGGATAGGGAAAGCATTCCCTATGAGTTGGGTTAAGGTTAGGGATAGGGATAGGATTACTTACAAGTTGGGTTAAGGTTAGGGACAGGGATAGGGATAGCATTCCCCATGAGTTGGGTTAAGGATAGGGATAGGGATAAGATTCCCTATGAGTTGGGTTAAGGTTAGGGTTAGGGACAGGGATAGGGAAAGCATTCCCTATGAGTTGGGTTAAGGTTAGGGATAGGATTACTTTCAAGTTGGGTTAAGGTTAGGGACAGGGATGGGGATAGCATTCCCCATGAGTTGGGTTAAGGTTAGGGATAGGGATAGGATTCCCTATGAGTTGGGTTAAGGTTAGGGTTAGGGATAGGGATAGGATTACCTACAAGTTGGGTTAAGGTTACGGACAGGGATTGGGATAGTTTAGTTTGTTTGGTAAGTGTGAGCACGAGTGTACCGTGCTCGGGCACGGTACATGAGTACGGCTGCAAGAGAACCGTACTTGAGCGCGGCAGATTACTGTTACGTGTCACTGCTGTCTTGTTCTAACAAATGCAGCAGTGAAAAGATGCGCGTGCCTATGTGATATCATGAATTATGCATACGTTGTGCATGTCCCAGTATTGTCATCAGTGTCATGGCTACCACCCTTAAAAGCTATTAGCATGTATAGCCGCTCTAGACATTAAAGTGTAAATTCTCTTAGCTGGATGTGCGCTTGACGTTTTTACACACCCGAAATATTTCATTTGGTATCTAAATATTAAGGTAAGCCAAAAAAGTTGTGATTTTTTTCGATTTTGCTGAAGGTTGTGTGTGGTACTCTTACCTATGACTTTATTACCCTAAAGTAGGGTGTCCACAGGGAAGCCCAGAATCACACCAGTTCTGACCATTAAATCAAAATGTCAAGTCACTTCAATATCTAGTGTGACCACCAGATGCTCTCACCACAGATTTACAGCATCTTGGGAAGCTCAGAAGAGGAGAAAATAAAAGAGAATAAATTCAGTGGTCCGTAACTTTTTTTGTTGAGTATATAGAAAAAAAGAAAAAATCACCACACACTCCTTGCAATGCAGAAAACTTTATTATTGTCTGCCAGCATTTCAATGTAAACATGCCGTCTGCAGGGTCCTGTCACTGAGTTTTATCCCAGTTTGGTTGTTTCTTCAGCTAGCTGGACAATACATAGCTTACTTCACTCGGACAATGTTCAGTAACCCTACTGTCCAAAGACTACATGTATATTCGTATCTATATTTACAGCTGTACCCGCAAATGATAAGGAAACCAATATAGATTAGCAACCAAAAAAAAATTTCATTAGGAAACTGCAGGTCATGATACAATTCATTAATAATAACACATTTTTCATCACGAAACCAGCAGAAGTGATGATCTTATAGCAGGTAAAGAGCATAAGTAATTTCATCAGACCGTCACAAAATTATTCTACTGCTTGGTAATTTTATTAACTTCCTACTGGTTTTGCTCAGTCAGTGTGTATGAGTTCTGAGGTGGGATTTTAAATGAGTACCCCGAAAAAAACTCCTCTCGCACTGATCACATTTGTATGGCTTTTCACCAGAATGAATTTTCTGGTGGGATTTTAAATGAGCTTTCAGACCGAAAAACTTCTCACACTGACTACATTTATAGGGCTTTTCACCCGTATGGATTTTCTGGTGAGTTTTTAAGTGAGACTTTAGGCCAAAAGACTTCTCACACTGATCACATTGGTAGGGCTTTTCACCTGTGTGAATTATCCGATGGTCACTTAAATGAGATCTCTTAAAAAAACACTTTGCACACTGATCACATTTGTATGACTTTTCTTTGCCAGTATGAATTCCTTGGTGTCCTTTTAAATTAGATTTCCGCGTAAAACGCATCTCACACTGATCGCATTTGTAGGGCTTTAGACCTGTATGAGTTTGCATATGGCGACGTAAATTGCATTTAAAAGTAAAAGTCTTCTCACACTGATTGCATTTGAAGCGCTTTTTACATGCATGAATTTGCTCATGGCAATTTAAGGAGGATTTAAGTCGTAAACACCCCCGACACTGATAACAATTACAGGGCTTTTCACTAGTATGGATTCTCTCATTTCGGATTAATTCTGACTGTTTTTTTTCCCTAGGTTTTGTGCCATTTGGATTTGGCTCTCCTGCTTGGCTCGATGATTCAATCGGACCTTTTACATGAACACCAGCTCCATTAAGCTCAGTATTTATGAAATCACTCACTGAACCTTCACGACATTCAAGCTTCTCTTTTTCAGACTTCAGACTAACACACTTAATGTCCCAAGGCTCAGTCTTAATGTAGCTTCCTTTACCAGTCTCTTTCTTGACAGTTCCAGGATGCAAGTGGGTTGCAAACGCCTGCTCCGTGAAGTCTAGGCTCTCTGTCTTGATAACATATCCAGTGCTGATGGGGATGACATCAGTTCCTGTTTTAATTGATAATTTGTCAGTGTGATGTAAATCACTGACCCTGCTGTTTGCAGTAACACACTCTGGCTCCAGTGTGTTGGGTCCTGGTGCAGTACATTTTGTCTCTGACTCTGCCATGTGGACAGACTCCAGTCCATGTAGTTCCTCTTCTTTCTCTCTGATCCTGTGCTGCTTGGGGAGCTCTGGTAGGGTCGTCTCAGTGTCCTGTCTCAGACGGACTCCTGCCTGCATCATTCTGCTGATCAAATGTGTTCAGAAGTGCAGCTCCTGCAGGGAAACAGTGGAAGGGATTTTAGTCTTTTACTGGTCTGTCTGTACAAGACATTTCTTCATAAGTTTCAGACTTCTACCAAAGCAATCTTTTACATTATTGTTTTTCTGACGCACACGGTGAACAAAGACATCAATTTTAGTTGCTTACATTACGACATTCAACAAGGAAACAATACAAAATAATCCAAACTGAGCATGTTTCTAGGGCCATTGGAGGGGTTTTCTTTTTCTATACTCGAGCAAATTGGGATAGAATCGAGGCCTACCTCAAGACTCCTTGTAGATATGTGTATAAAGTGTGTAGAATATGTACACAGAGTCTACTTGTACCTTGTCCAGCTGTGGTATCACCTAGCATTTTTAGCAGGATCATAAACAAGCCCAGATTCTAATCAATGTTTACACTGCAGTTCAGTTGTCTGATTACTTCTATCCTCTGGCTGGTAACTAAGTTAGTGTGGGCAATCTTAATTAGTTCCATATCTCAGTTACTATGCCTATGTTGTGACAGCAATTTCCAGCAACAAGTCAGTGTTTCTAATCCGTAGCATGTGGCCACATGCTCTGAGCACCGAATACACAGACACTGGGCCCCTAACAGCCATTACAAGTTTTCAGTTTCCCTAAAAGACAGGAAGAGCAGCATCATAATCCGTATTTCTTCGGATGTTTTCTACATGTAATTCCTCAGAGAAATGTAAGTCCTTCAGTGTTTCTTAAACTTATTGATTTTGATTGATCTATAACTTTGTAGTATTGATGAAAAGTATACTTTGACATTTTCATTGACTTTTGTTTTGTGATTGACAATATATCTCGGAATATATCAATTCCGTGTATATAAATGTATGGAAGTATACAAAACGGACACTGAATGGATTTCTGAAGGAAAGGGTATGCTTCTACATGGTTTTGCACGAAAATGAAAAAGAAAACCCCACCAATTTTTTTATTTGTCGTAGTTGACACATAGGGCTGCATTTTTCATAATGGTGTCAGAGAGGTTGGGCGTGTCCCACAGTGTCAATTTCAAGGTCAAAATATAGGTCAAAAGGTCATCTAACTCAAAAGTACCCAAATGCACAAACAAATGCCAGATTTAGATTCCTTGTGGTCTCCCCTTTACAGAAATACCTTGTTTTTCAAAATCGGCCCAGTGGTTGCTGAGTTACAGCAATTTGAAATTTGGCGGCCACGCTCTTTTTCGCAAAAAAGTGAAAAATTGAAATTTGCGATCTCTCAAAAACCGTTGGTCCGAGATAGACGAAATTTGAAATGCTGGTGTTTCTCGGCCATGAATTACCTATAAACCAAATTTCATATAAGTTGGAGGGGGTGAGGTTTAACTCATTGGGTGAACTGAGCTGGACTGACCCACTTACAGAAATCCGCTCTTAAGAATTATTTGTGATGCCGGAACAGCTGTGTATCTTGCAGCAGCGTTAACGTGCTAAAATGTGCAATCCTTCAGCACACGGAAATTGAATTCAACAGTTTCCGATACACTTCCCAATAGCAATCCCTTTCCTCCATTCCTCAGCCCGGTGCGATTTGTACTTCTAGAAGCAGAAGAGTGATCTTGCGGTTGTTCGCTTTGCACTCTTCTCTTCTGAGAGGAGCTTCCGAGTAGAAGATCTCAGAAGATTAGCGCTCTCTTCCAAAACATAATGGCGTCTGCAGTGGATTTTTCCAAGCTACATTTGACTGACACTGACCGCAGCTATATATTAATGGCCCCAGTCGCTGCAGACGAGCGCTGCCAGCGTGGTACGTATGTTCAGATTACACACAAGCGTTGTCTAAATGAAAATGAAAGCATAAATTGAGTCATATAGTCTAAATATGCCTTGGCATCGTCACCTCCGCTTCTATATCATTAATGTAGGGTCTAGTATCACCAATAGCCATTATAAGCTGTTGCATGTTGTGTTCCGCCATGTTGCTTCCTCCTGACTGTTCAATCTATAATTAGAAGATGTGTCTTCCGGAAGGGTATATTGACGACCGGCACATCCGGGTACTTCGCCAAACGTCAAGGCTGCGCCCCTTTTAGGGGGATAGAAAACCTCAATCCCATTGACCATAAGGTAATTTGATGTGTTTTCAGAAGTAAAATTTATCCCATTTATTTAACTAAATTTCCTGCTTATATTCATTTATTGATATGTCTAGCGATTATTATGTTACCTTGCCCGAACCTGAGCGTTCGTGTTATTTTAATAAATTAAGGTTGATCGGTCTACCCTCTTGCCCTTTCACTACTGCAAATTTCGAAGTCTGTGTCAGTTTGGGGTTAAGAATAACTAACAAATGCACATAATGTTAGACCACAAACTGGCTGACGCTACTTTACGTTAGCTAGTTAAGCAATTAAAGAATAAATAATGCCACGTGACAAAAATTGTGGCGAATAAACCTATTAAAGCATAGTACCAAGTCATACATATTAAAGGGTACTTACGTTACTTTCTAAGTTTAAAAAAAAGAGTGGCATGGCCTGTTATGAAGCGTTTCCCACATATATAAACATGGGAAGACACCGGATACATAGTTTTTACTCCTCATCTTCTCTTAACTCTCCTTTTTGGATTCTTCCCTTTTCCAGGTAGGATGGGGAACCTGAGGTCCGGACTGATCATTTTATTTGAGGCGCAACCCGGCACACAACAACGTTTGGGCATTTTACTGCTCAATTATCGCGCTTATTTCTCATTGATTTCAATGCATAAGAGCGTTTGTTTTCCCCCCAAAAGGGGCGCGGCCTTTGCGCTGAGCTCTTGATGACGTTGAACCGATCGTCTCTATTCCAGAAGGCTGACAGTGCGCCAAATCGCACCGGGCTCTGAATAGAGATTGAGCAGCTAGTTCATTACAATGAGGTCATTGCAAGTTACGTTGGTGGTCGCATGATCCCTGAAGCAAGATGTACAGAAAGGTTGATTGCAGCATAGTGAAAATGGGGAAATCTTGTGCTGCTGCTGCTTGCACCAATAATAATGCCATTCAGTCGTCAGGAAAATACGGCAAAATAAGTTTCCATCAATTTCCACAAAATAATGAAGCTCTTTTGAAAGATTGGCTTGTTAAATTAAGAAGAATTGACTCTGGAAAGCCTTACAAACCAACAAAACATTAAGTTCTTTGCTCAGAGCACTTCGAGAAAAGCTGCTTCACGTACCAGAAGTTCACAAGTATAAGTCAACGGTTTTGTTGCAATGAAAACTGGTTTTAAAGTGAAGATTTAAAGAAATTAGTGGAAAATATATATTCAATACAAATATTAACCTTAAGCCTGAACGCCCCTGTAACGGCGGCAATGAATTTGCATAATAAATGCAGCATGTTTCCGAATAGCAACCTCGTCATGCGGTATATCCTCTTAAAGCGCAGAAACTCGGCGAAAAGTTCGTGATGACCGTTTTTAAACCGAACACAATTCAAGTACCAAGCAAGTAAATAAGCATCTAGCAAAACATTAAATAAAATAAGATCAGTGCTCTTTTGCAAGCATTTCTACTGAATTTGTGCTATGCATACAAACGATACCTCAAATGAAAAAGGACAGTACAGATTCCAACGATATAAGCCTTTTCATTTTAAATTGACACCACACTCTAAATGCTACAGAGATGAGAAAAATTTTTCTTACCTTTGATATTTTGTCATAAAAGCTGTTTATGGGTAAATCTGCGCTTGCTATTGTTTTAGCCAGTCTATCTGAGAGTGAGAGGCAGTAGCAGCAAAAATAGTCCTGTGTCCTGTGCGGTGTCCTGCGCAGTGTCCTGTGTCCTATGCGGTGTCCAGGACACCGCACAGGACAGGACAATTTCGGCTCTTACTGCTACTGTCTCGCCATTATGTTATGCACTGGAAGACCTCAGCAATATAATCACTGGTTTTTATTTATTTTTTTATTTTCGCTATAATTAACCGGTTTATGACTGAGAATCCTTGCGTCAATATGCTCAAGTTCAAACACAGCACAGCTATACAAGTGCTAAATCGACCAGTGAACATTATGGTCTGTTGAGCTAGTGTAGTGGATAAGGCGGAGCATTTGGACCTGAGGTTCAATACCCGGTTATACATGCGACATTTCAGAACAAGGAAATAGTTTTTTTATTTATCAGTAAATAGTAATTAATCGATGCATTTCCATCCCATCAAAGCAATCTTCCTGAGTTACTTCGGGGATCACGTGACTTACACTACGGTTTCTACATCCAGTGCAACGCCTCCATTCCATGCACGGCCAAGTACTGTTGATGATGCACGACTTTGCAATAATATCTCTGTTTTAATGACAATTGCCAACTCAAGTTCATTTCCTGAAATATTATTTTCCACAAGTGCAGCCTAATAACAGTACGGTAGTTGGCTCAGGCAAGCCTACGTTACGAAGTCTTCACCAATTACCACCAGCTTGTTCATGACAGGTTTGACCGCTTGCTGTAAATAATTTGCCAGCAATCCAATTTACGGAACTCGCTGCCAGCAGGAGCGTTGGTATTAAGACGGAAATTGACTAACATAAAACTTGCCGATTTACACTAAATAAAGAAGTCTCAGTCTTACCTGATGGATTTCGGCAGCTGAGGTGAATGTTTTTGCTAGCTTGCAAGCTCGTTTGGTGGAGTACGTTAGCTAATTCGCTACAGCTGCTAATTTGTGCATGCAAGTTTGGTCAATATGATAAACTTGGTAGTGCATTTAATTTAGCTAACTTTTATTATATCATATTGGCGTGGTAGCTAGCTAGCTTTCAATGCCTGGAGGCATCATTACTGTTACAGAAATGCCAGACCTCAACAAAATGCCGAACTTGGCAATGGAGCAATGTTCATCAAATGTTACTTACATATTTTCTCGTTAGCTAACACACGTCGTTGTTTCAGAAATTGTCATGCCATTTTTTACGAGTGCATACTTAAATATGCATGGCTCAAATTGAATTAAACGCCACAGTTAATGTGTAGGCATCCATTTGGGGAAAGAAACTTGACTTCAGTTTGTTGGCCACATTGGTATTTGGTAAATTGTAAAATGTCTGTTTTATTTGTTGTGGTTTTGTTTAGCATATCATTTACATGAATTATTGGTTATATTAAGCCAAACACTTATGGTACATGGCTGCAGAACTGGTACGTAACCTGCGTACACCAGTCCTTAAGTGGTTTGCGTTATTGCGGAGAGCACTCTTCTATGTAGGTAGGGCTGTTACCTGGTGGCAACAACAGCATCAACCGTGTACTTGGTCAAGCAAGAGTGACGAGCCTCTTTTCACCAATCAACAGACTGCACTCTTTCTTGCTCCACTTTTTAGTTTAGGATCAGTGGGCTGGGTGCCTCAATAGCGAGGTACCAAAAAAATGGGACAGGTTGGGATTGTTATTTTGGTACCATCCACAACTTTTGATAATAGAAACACAAAAATAACTTGATGTGTAACAAACTGAACCGGGCTGCTTGGTGGAACTGAGGCTGTATGGTCTCTGAAAGATTTAGATTTTTACTGACTGTCTTATAAATTAGCTAAATTTTGTGGGATTATAATGATGTTCTGGAAATGGTTAATGTGACAGCTTAACTGAAACTTGACTTGAAAATCAAAGGGAAATCTCTCTCCCTCTCCTGTCTTTGCTCTAGGTGCTGTTTGTAAAAATGGATCTTGCAAGGGAGCCGCTGGTGGCAGCAGTATGTGAAGTGATGGCTTCAGCTTGGGAATGATTGGGATTGGGGGAGAAAATTAAGGGGGAAAAAATTGGGAGAAAAGCATGCATGGTTTGTTTCTTGATGTCCATTTCATTTGAAATAAAATTTGATAAGAAATTAAATTTACTAGTTTGTCAGGTGTCATTCTATGAATACTATAAATTAATAAATTACTTTTAATCTAATTTAAATACCTGACGTGTGCTTCAAACCCTCTTATCATTACCAGTGCAACTTCAAGTACTTCTAAGACCACTATACTCAGTATTGCAGTTTTCAGGCAGTAGCGGTTCTTGGCATGGGCAATGTGGGCAGCCGCCCAGGGCGGCATTTTTGGGGGGGCGGCACAAGCGGCATGAGGAAGAAAAAAAAACACACACACACACACACACACACACACACACAACACCTTTGCACTCCAGGGCCCGCCCCTGGTGTCATTTGGGCCGCCCTGGACGGACGGGGGGAGAGATGAGACCTGTCTCATTTATTCGGATGTGTACATAAAGGCAAATCCAAAATCGAAAATCGCATGGTTAGTCCATAATTAGTTTGTGTAATGAAAATCTATTCCTGTTTCAACGAGAATTACATGCACCTTCCTTAAAAACCCAATTTGCCGTCGATATTCAGCTATCTTTATTCCGCGAATTTCGCAAACTGCCTATCAAATGATACTTTGAATAAAGCAAGTGAACAAAATAGTGCTATATTACTCTAAATTAGCTACTCAAGCATTTTCAATCTTAACAAGCTTTGGTACTAATATGACTGTGCATGCGTGCGCGTTGGAAAGAATGGCATAGCCCAACTTAGTTGTCAAATGATATAGCTAGGTTCGTAAAACTTCAATTTATGAGACATGCATTTTCATATACAGCCCATATCGCCAGAGGGGGGTCTCGCCCGGGGCGCCATTCAAGCTAGAACCGCCACTTTTTTCAGTATTTCAGCTTGTAAAATGCATGAAGAATGAACCCTGTAAAAACAAACCTTATTGTGCATTTTAATCTTGTATATAGACTCAAACTTTTATTCAATGATCTTCTTTCCAAGAGGTAAAAAGTTCTGCCGCTGATGCAAGAATTGACTCATTTCTAGATTTGTCCTTGGGGACCGGCTGAGTGAAATCTTATCCCATAGGCAAATGTAGAAATGAATAAAAACTTTTTACACCAATAGCAATACTTTTTTTTTTTTTTTTTTTTTTTTTTGCTTGAAAACGGGTAATAGAAATAAGTGTAAATACAAGATTAAAATACTCGGGAAGTTTTGTTTTGCAGTGAAGTGATTTTGGGAAACATTTCAACGAACATTTATCATGAAAGATATTGACTTATCACCATTATTGCCATTATTTAATCATTTTATGTTTATAAGGAAGCTTAAAACAGTATGTTGGAATATTGATTTCCTGTTGTAAGATAAGTCAAAGTTTTTGCATTACTATTACAGTAATGACATTATTATTATTATTATTATTAAATATCATCAAAATATTATTTGTTATTAATAATCTTATGGAGAGGAGGTAAAGACCTGGCAGCTCAAATAAAACTGGTATAGCTAAAACTGGGCCGCATGTGCCGGGATTCTGGTATGTGCAGGCAGTGTCGGCTGAGTTCCGGAGAGAACTCCGGAGAGATCGGGCCAGATCAATTTTTCTACAATTTGGCCATATCTGGGAGGTCATGGCACGTCACGGACATGATATGGCAAGTGGTTATCGGGCTACATTAGTTTTTCTGTAATCAGGTCGGATCTTGGTGAGTAATGGCAAATTGACGGTGATGATGGCAGAAAGGTAACTGCGCCAGAATCAGGCAGTCATTCAATCTGATTCTGGGTGGATTACGGCCATACGGAATTGGGCCAATTAAAATGGAGTCAGAACCCGTAATCTGCCCGCATCTGGGCCGAGAAGTTTTTGCTATCTGGGGTCTATCTATACAGTTCATGATGATCTGTTTACCTGTAATTAACGTTAATTGTCACCTGTATTGCAGGGTAGTGTTTGTCTCTGTCGTTATGATGACCGCTCAGTTACTACCGTATGTCAGTTCGCATTCCGTGCTACTTAAAAAATACACTGGTTAATTTATTTGCAGTAATTCAGATCGGTATGCTTGTGTTACTTTGGTTAGCATCGAGGTGGTAGTTTCATTAACGTTATCTGACCATAGCCGCTACAGTTGAAGCTAACTGCAGAGGTGCTGTGCGTGTCTGCAAAGTTGGGCTGATAAGGCTGCAGTTAGACCAGACGTAGGCTTTTGCGGAGCTTAGGGTACGTGTTTGGGTTTGTTTACTGCTGCTGTGAAATGATCATTTTACTTATTCATGATCGGGGTCAGCCGGCTACTTTGCCATGGTGTGGGCTAGCTCTCTGATCCTACTGCGGTGAAAGCAATCGTGAAACGCACTATAAAGTGTCTGGCATAACAAACGATTTCTCTGCATTGCCTTGGCGGAATTTTATCCCCCTTTAAAATTGTCCTGGCTAATAAAAAGCCGAAAAAGGTGAATATTGGATCTAGAATTCTTTCCTGAAGAAGTTATCGATTTGCTAGCTCCAAATAAGCACTCGCAGACACGGAAGCAGTAAGTTTTACCATTTTGTGTTGCTTTACTGCATAAGCCTACCTAACGTGATAGCCTGTTGAATGTAGCTGTAGCACTGTGGCTAACGTAGCTAAGTCACTGTTGCTAATGTTTGTGTCCTAAATATGCAAGAGCAATATGAAGGGACATTCAACAGAAGGTGTGTGAACATAAACCTCATTTGAAGCTAACTTTTTATACTTGTTTGTAATTTGGATGCTTGGTTCAACTGTTCAAAGTAACGGAACTTACTGTCTGTAAAACCTGTATTGCAGGGTAGCGTTTGTCTCTGTCGTTATGACGACTGCTCGGTTACTACCGTATGTTAGTTTGCATTCCGTGCTACTTAAAAAATGCTCCTGGTAAATTTATTTGCAGTAAGTCAGATTGGTATGCTTGTGTTACTTTGGTTAGCATCAAGGTGGTAGTTTCATCATAACGTTACCTGACCGTAGCCGCTACAGTTGAAGCTAACCGGAGAGGTGCTGTATGTGTCTGCAGAGTTGGGCTGACAAGGCTGCAGTTAGACCAGATGGAGGCTTTTGCGGAGCTTAGGGTACGTGTTTGGGTTTGTTTACTGCTGCTGTGAAATGATCATTTTACTTAGCCATGACTGGGTCAGCCGGCTACTTTGCCGTGGTGTGGGCTAGCTCTCTGATCCTACCGCAGTGAAAGCAGTCGTGAAATGCACTATAAAGTGTCTGGTATAACAAACGATTTCTCTGCATTGCATCCACCTTTGAAAATTGTTCTGACTAATAAAAAGCTGAAAAAGCAGTGGAAGTCGGATACGGATTTCCAGTAGAAGTTATCGATTCGCAAGCTGCACATACGCAACGCATACAGTTTGCGTGCTTTTGCTACGCACTCATTTAGTAGCTTGGTGTCGGAATTGTGTTTCGTTTTTGGTAGAAATGGTTAACAGGAGCTATCAGCAAAGTTTCCTCCAGATAGCTAAGTGGGTAGGCTACATAACATGACTATATAACAGTACAGCTACAATCACATGCATACAAGGCGAGACAGTATGAGCAAAACACAAAAATTTCAACTTGCCACTCATTGACATCTTGCTATAAACGTTGCAGCAATACTTCAAATTGCTTCCTCCTTCCGTTCGGGGGTCTGATTCAGGATCAAACAAGTATGGTCTTATAGCAGTAGATGCCGCGGAGCGCTGTCCTGAAATACCTGTTGTCTTGGACTCCTGGTTTTTTGGGTCTGCACCCTCCCCTGGAATAGAAGCGGCCATGCAGCCAATCAGAGCCGCGTCTCTTTAGCATAGCCTCCCCGCCCACTCAAAACAGCTCATATTTCAGGCCGGCACAGACGTAGTGAGAGAAGAGGTCTCACTAGGCCTGGATGTGTGAGGGTTTTTTTAGTAACTGAATTCTTAATATATTTTAAAGACCTATTGGACATATTATAAACAACTAAATACAGCATAATGCACTGATTTCAGGCAGCCGCCATTTTGAATCGAAAACGAGGCTTAGGTGGGATGGGCTCTCCGCTGTCAAGTGCGATGCACGTCACCCAAGCTCATTGTCATGGTCAGCTAACCTTGAGCTGTTACCAAAATTAACAATTAGTGACATAGAAAAATGGGCTGAGGAGGGATGTCGGATACCAAGGGCAGTCTCACTAAAAGGCTACAGCAATTAGATCAAAGGCTACATCACAAATATCGAAGGTAAGTTCCCCTCTCTTACATTGGTAGCTCAGCTGATAATGCTAACTAGTACCGTGAATGCAATTGGTCTTAACCAAGCTCCGTTACGTGTTTGAGATAGTAATGAAGTGTAGTTACATGACAAATTATTATGTGAGTTTGTGCAAACAGCGTTTGATGTTAACGTTAACCATTGCAGGGCTCGATCTTCGCACTCGTCCGAGATCTGTGGTAACTGAAAATTTGTTTGGGCAACCGAATAAGATCAGACTGCTCGCCCAGCTGGCGAGTGAACATTCCACATGATCTTCATTGAATATTCCTACTATCCAACCGCATAATTGATCTTTATATGCAAGTCAGAAGTTCAAATTCCGCATTCTTATCCTTATTTTTATGTAGTGTTGCTTGATTGGTCGTATGGTTTCCTGCCCAGAACGAATTCTAAATCCACTCAACTGTATAAAAAACACCCAAAAACATTTACTAAAACTTGCGCTATCTATCAGTTTATTTGTTTAAGCACATCATATTAATCCTCATCAGTTAACCATGAGGTTGCTCACTAGCTCTCATCAGTAAATTAATATTTTTGTGTTTCTTCGTTGAAGTAAGTTAAAAGTGAACTAGCAAAACAACTTGCAAATTAAAAAATATTACTGTGTTTTTGGAGCGGTACTTAACGCACATGCAAATTGATTCATGCACAAAAATATGCAACTCAGAGTACGGCTACTCCAGTAAGCTCTCTACTAAAATATGATATCAGAACGAATTTATTTACTGCATGCACTTGGTTCTGTAGCCTCATATTAAACACTCCAGTTTCATTGCTAGCTGGCTGGCTATATCCGACAAATCATCTACAAGATTTACTGACACGTGAAATGCAATGGTAAGTTCGTTGACTCCTCGGAGTTAAGTACTTTCTACTGGTCATCGGCAATGTCACTTGTTTGGTCCCTGGCGTTGTCTTCCCAGTGAGTGAGCAAGATCCGAGATCTACGTTTTTATTTCGGCATATTCCTTCAGGGTTTTGTAACGGGGGCTAGATATTATTGGCGCTTCCGATTTTGTAATGGGTTTTGCACACGTCCGCTTTGTCAGAGTGCCCATTCGTTTCGATCAACGGCGCCACTTTCCCACTCTTTATAGTAACGTTACCATCCTCTTTCTTGCCCCGTCGTATGATTACACTAATAGAATACGCTAATGGCCGTTGTCTTGGCTCGGTTGACAGCTTCGATGGCGATAGTTCTTGACCATTTAGTAGTTTCAGCAATCTCCTCTGTTGTTTTCTATGCAGACATTTGACATTTTGCCTACTGCAGCACACTTCCAGAAACCCTCCCAACCTCAGCCTCGTTTTGACTTCGGAAATTTCCAAGATGGCGCCTTGCGTGATATAAGCGTATTGGGGACCTTTAAATATACCGCTCGGGCACGCGGACCCGAGTGGTATATTTAAAGGAGCATTGTCAGGTATTTGTCAGGTATTGTATTTAAAGAGCATTGTCAGGAAGTAGAATCAGTGGAGCATGTTATTTTGTGGTGCCCAAAATATTCACATGAACGTGAAGTATTTAAGAGAGAAGTCAGGACTGTACAGGAGGAGCTGACACTTAAGAATGTATTAACAGTTGGTGTAGGAGGTCTTTTCAAGTTTTTAAATGATATTGAGTTAATTAGAAGGATTTGGTCGAGATGAATTTGTTTATTTATTTATTTATTTATTTATTTATTTATTGTTTTGGGGTAGATAGATAACTCTGGTCCACACTCCACCACAGTAGGTGGCGGTAATGCACCTTAACGTTGGATAGTCTCCACCAAAAACGTCAAAAAGAAGAAGAAGAAGAACCAAATTTGCGACTCCAATTGAAATCGAATCGAAAACGGAGAGGAAAAGGATGGTGGTGTACGCAGCCAGGGAGATTTTAGAAATAACCGACGTGAAGGGGGAGGAGATCTAGGGAATTTTAGAGAAAGGCCTTAGTGGGAGTCAAACGACTAGTATTTAAATTATACATAGGAAATTACGTTTGTTTAAGAATGCGGGTGGAGGGTTTTTTTTTTTTTGAGAAATAACTATTTAAAAAAAAAAGTTCCCCTGAATTTACAGCAGTTGGCGGTAATACACAAAAAGATTGTGAAGAGCCGCGAAACGAAAGAAGAAGAAATTGGCGACTCGGGAGTTACGAAGGTGTTTGCTTTGTTTGCCGAAGAACGACCAACGATGTATGGTTGTATTTTTTTTTACTTTAACACGCACTTTAAATCGCTTTAACTGGAATCAACGTTAATTGATTTAAACAAACTTTGCTATTCCTCAGTAATCCAGGGAATCTAAATGAGCATGGGTAAGTCTCATTATTCCACGTATACAACATTTAAAAAAAAAATTTTGAATCGGCTTGTTTTACCTATATTGAGTGCGCCTATTTTTTGTCATAAAATTCATATTACAGTTTAAGCTGAGTAACACTGATGGTAATACCTTACCGCATCAAGTAGGCTAACCTTGCGTTTGCTCGCTGAAGACACTGTTAAAGACAAAAACAAATCAACGGTAATTGGATAACAAAATGTATGGCTTTGGCTTTGTACTGTGCTGCCTTAAGTATACACGAACTGTTGTGTAAGTCACGTAAGCCTTTCCCTGGAAACACGTTTAGTTTGGATCATTTTTTGTTCTTTCTATCTGGTCGCTGAAGCAGCTGCCTGGAGTTGAAGTCGGTATTTCCACTGTGAAGCATTCGCGAAATGTTTAAAATTTCCTGCCGTGGTAACTAGCCAATGATTTGGTGTGGAATGGACACTTGGACAGAACTGTTGTAGAAATTGGCGGCGTATGATCTATTTGTTGCGTTTCTTTCCAGAATGACTCGCATATTTGAGTGCATCTCGAAAATTCGTTCAAGAAAATGCGAGTAGATACAATTTACCATAAACTAATGTTACGTTATGACTATCCCGAGGAGAGCGTTTAGAAGATAAAAAGGTACCGTAATAATAACCTTGCTGCGCATGCAACTGGCAATAATTTGAGCTGAAAATTGATTGTGTAGAATAATACCAGTACTACTATCTGTGCTGATGATGTGCTACGGTCGGAGAGCACTTCGGAACAGCCATGTCACGATTACTGCGCATGCCCACAACTTTGAACCAAGTGAATCCGCTCAGCTGCAAGTCAGAATGATTATTGGCGGTGGCAGCCAGCTTACGTTCTTCGTATGCCTCGTCGAGCCTTAAAATGGCGTTTTTAATCCTGAAATTTCCATTGACAGCTCTTTAACCCTTTATCGGGCGAGGAACCATATTTGGTAACTTCAGTTGGCATCCAAAGTGGCGCCCCCATGCCTCTCCGTGAGGCAGTAGACCAGCGGCGATTTCTCCCCAGGCAGTGACATCAGGGTGCTCGACCAATCAGCAGTGGCCTAGAGCGTCTCAGACTTCTTCTCTTCTCCAGAACTCTCACAATGCGGTTGCGTGCCCTTTCCCAGTCCCACTCAGAAGAACCTAACATCATTACTCACGAAAGAAAACTGGTGAAAACTCACGCATTAAGAAGTTGAAAAGGTTTGCTAAAAGTTGAAATAGGTGTTGTTTTGTAGGATTTCCAGAAATTAGTGAGATTTTGTGTGAAAAACAAAAAATTTGGTAGTGAGGCCATTTTTGATCATACGCCCTATTCACCTAAGCCAAGAGTAAGTGATGGTAAGACTATTTATGGATATACGCCCAACACAAGGTACTTTTTTACACTGTGCTTTTTAGGGTATTTTTTAGTGCCCTATAAAGGGTTAATATATATTAAAAAAAAAAACAATGCCGGAGTGACTAGAATATATGATCACAGTGCAAAACGAAGATGGGTTGGCAAGGATGCAATCAGATTATGACTTGCAGTTAAGCAGATTCCCTTTTTTGGGGTGTAAATTCTGAGCATGGGCAATAATTGTAACAGGGCTCCTTTAAAGGGGAACTATAGGATAATGCTGTTTTATACAAGCATAATCAGTAAATAAATGTTGTAAAATACAAAAATGTGGAATTTTTGTTTTCAAAGACTTGATAAATGAGGTTTTATTCCCCCTAATTAGCTGTCGTCTGCTACAGCGGTCGCGTGATAATGATGAAACATCACCCAGATGTATTGTGTTGGATAGTGTGATTGTCCCAGTCCATTATTTGATGACAAATGATCGTTCATGATGGCCCATTGGCTAGTTGCACAAGATGGTGTTAAGTACTTTCTGAAATACGCAGGGTTGCTTCAACATTATATCAGCATCTGATATAGACTGATAAGTAACAGAAGCAAACTGTTAATTTTCTAATTATGAACCTAACAGTATTTCCTGTGAAATGGATTTTGTTGCAAAATTCGCATCAATTGTTTCGCTGCAAATCATGTTCTTCACCTTTTACGTGGAAGTGTTTTTTTTTTTTTTTTTTTTTCCTGTATTTGAGGGGATATATGGAACACTTCTGCACACCGAACATTCTCTCTCCTGGGTACATTTACTAACTTTCCACTGTTTCGCCTTTTGAAGTTGATTATTATTATCCCCTGCCACGAAGTGGATCGGGGGATATTGGAATGGCGCTCGTCCGTCCGTCCGTCCATCCATCATTTCATCCGTCCGTCCGTTCGTCCAGGTTCAATGGGGACAAGTTTTATCTGAAACTCTTGCACCTTCATGGGTGAAATTTTGTGTGTGGCCAGTATTAATGACCCTATTGCATGAGTTCGACAATTGTTTCTGAGACATTTATTTTTATGGAGTTATGGCCCTTGACTCTGAACTTGGTGTATGGGTGTTGCAATGGGAATATGGAATCTCCCGTGACCATTCTTGCCGCGGCGGGGGATATTGGTGACAAAGTTGCCTTGTTGTTTCTGTCTCTCTTCTCCACAATGTGATCATACACATTAAGAAATTTAATTGTGGGTATTAAATCAGTGGTCGAGTCGGCGATATATCCGACCTCCTCGAAGGCCGCGGTAGGGCTTATAATCTAGGTTGTGCGGCCTGTATTTTCTTTCGTGAGACTCTGTTCGTCAACAATCGCTTCAGTCACTTCAGCCTTTTTCATTTCCACGCGGTTGATGTTCAAATCCTTGCACATCTGCCATAATTCTTGCACTTTAACCGGTGAAATTGCTAACATAGGTTTTGACAGACGCTATGACACTTCTTCTTGCCATACAAACTTCGTCTTACACATACGCATAAAAATCTCGTGCTTACTCCGAAATGGTCCATTAACCTTGTAGCTTTGTTTAAAACAAGTGAATTTTGTGTTGAATCTTTTGATTTTGATTAACTTTTGCGGTGTTGTGTATAATAGACCCTTTTGGCTCACCAGGCTTCATTTGGGACCATTTTGGCCCAACTTAGGTTGGACTCCACTTTCACGATTTTTCTATATTGGTCAACTTTTAGGGTATTCTGGGCCGAAATATCACCATTTTGGGTCACCAGTGGTCATTTGGGACCATTTCAGGCCAACTTCGACCAGACTCTGATCAATCAGAATGTCTGCTGAAAATAGGAACATTCTAGCTTTTTAAACTTAAGATTTTTTGAAGACAAATGGAGTTATGAAAAACCTGCTTTCATGTGATGTTGCACACGTGGGCAGTCGTATTTGACCTCTGACCTTAAGTAGATAAAGTTAATGTAACAATAAAAGTTTTACTTGATAGATTTGGTTATGTAGTACTCCTATATAAAGTCCACAATACTGAACCTCCAGTGCTTTTAAAACTGGAAGGGATTTTTAGCTTACCGACCCTGTGGGCCGATAAGCTATTGTCGTGGTGTGGCGTCCGTCGTCTGGAACATTTTTTATCTTTCTTTTTTTTTTTGACCTGATGAATTTTTGTCTAAATTTGCCATAACATACTACTAGACCATATCTTCAGACTTTTTTTTTTTTTTTTTTTTTTTGGATTTTTGATTGAATCATTTTTGCCCGTTTTATGGGCCCTTGAAATTTTGGCCCCATTTCTCAAAAACCGCGTGATAGTTTTTTTTTCTAAATCAGGCAATCAACTTCCCTTGGTACTGTCAATATACAGTGCGAGCGCCATTTTGATTGAATCGACGGAAGTGGGTCTAGTGGGGGCGCTGTACTTTATGGATATGCAAGATGGCCTGTGGAGGCCAACTGGTTGCAGATAGAGATTAAGTTTGTATCATTGGCATATAGGAAGTCATATATGACCTATACATTGGCTATGTTAAAGTTGACCTCAGATGACTCTGAAAGGTCAAACTTGAGGTCAAGGAAAATATTAATGTTAAAAGATAGGACTTGAAATTTCTAAAAATTATTTCTCAAAAACTGTAACTTTTTTCTAAATCTGGCAATCAACTCATGTCTATACACTTAATGCGCAGTGCGAGTGCCATTTTGATTGAATCGACGGAAGTGGGTCTAGTAGGGGCGCTGTACTTTCACATTGGGCCTTACGGAGAATGGGCAAATGGCCTGTGGGAGCAAAATGGTTGCAGATAGAGATTAATTTTGTATTATCAACATATAGGAAGTCATACATGACCTATATTGGTTTTGTTAAAGGTGACCTCAGATGACCTTGAAAGGTCAAACTTGAGGTCAAAGCCAAATGTTACAATTTTCGAAGGCTTCTAGGCTTTAAATATTGAAGATCAGGAACATGTGTATTAAACACTTTAAGGAATTCATATATGAAATTTCTTTTCATGGCCTTGAACTTGACCTTTGGTGACCTTTGAAGGTCAAACTTCACGCAGCTGAATTTCAATGACTTCTATCGCCAAAACTATTATAGACCGAGCTTAGGTTTGTATTGTGGGCATATAAGAAGTCATGTATGAAGTTTCATTTGGTGACCTTGAACTTGACCTTCAGTGACCTTCAACAGCCAAACTTTACAGTGAAATCTCAATGACTTGTATCAGCAGAATCATTACAGATAGAGTGTAGGTTTGTATTGGAGACATATAGGAAGTCAAATATGAACTTTCATTTGGTGACCTTCATATTGACCTTTGAAGGTCAAACTTGACCAGGTGAAAATTCTATGACTTCTATCACTAAAAAGGTCACAGACAGAGCCTAAATTTGAATCACAGACTTAAAGGAAGTCGCACATGAACTTTCATTTGGTGACATTACACTTGACTGCTGTTGACCTTTGAAGGTCAAACTTGACATAATACAATTACAATGACTTTTATTGCCAAAACAGTCACAGATGGAGACTAGGTTTGTATTGGAGACGTAAAGGAAGTCATATGTGCTTTCATTTGGTGACCTTCATATTGACTTTCGAAGGTCAACTGTGACCTAGGGAAGATTCACTGACTTGTATCACTAAAATGGTCACAGATGGAGCCTCGGTTTGTGTTACTGACATCTAGGAAGTCACATGAACTTTCATTTGGTGACATTCAACTTGACTGTTAGTGGCCTTTGAGGGACAAACTCGACAGTGAAATTACAATGACATCTATCACCAAAATGGTCACAGATTGAGCTAAAGTTTATGTAGAGACATTTAGAAAGTTGTATATGAAGTCCATTTACTGACCTATACTTTACCCTCTGTGACCTTTGAAGTTCACAATTGACATATTGAATTTTCAATGACTTGTATCACCAAAACTGATTCAGAGCTAAGGATTATATAACAGGAGGTCTTATAAATGAGTGTGAACTTTGATTTAGTGACCTTGGCATTGACTTTCAATGATTCTAATGTCAAACTTCACATGAAATTTTCATAACTTGTATCATCACTATAAGATTACTTGCCAGTAAGCTAGAGGACCCTTGGTCCTATTTTTTCACACTTAGTCACGTGCGTGACCAAAAATGTAACTAAGAATGGCCCAGAGGAGAAGGAAAATCAATAATGTGGAAGATCAGTTTGCTAGAAGCATCTGACGCATGGAGAAAGTGTCTCATGCAGTTAGACCAGTTAAAGGCTAAAATCCCTTCCACTGTTTCCCTACAGGAGCTGCACTTCTGAACACATTTGATCAGCAGAATGATGCAGGCAGGAGTCCGTCTGAGACAGGACACTGAGACGACCCTACCAGAGCTCCCCGAGCAGCACAGGATCAGAGAGAAAGAAGAGGAACTACATGGACTGGAGTCTGTCCACATGGCAGAGTCGGAGACAAAATGTACTGCACCAGGACCCAACACACTGGAGCCAGAGTGTGTTACTGCAAACAGCAGGGTCAGTGATTTACATCACACAGAAGCATCTCTGATAAAAACAGAAACTGATCTGAGCCCCAACAACACTGGGGATCTTAAGACAGAGAGCCCAGACTTTACAGAGCTGGCCTTTGTAACTAATGCTCATTCTGGCCAAGTGAAAACTGAAACTGCTGATGGAGACTTTATTAAGACTGAAGACGTCAGAATCTTACCAGACATTAAATGTGTTGACATTAAATCTAATGAAGTTAAACTTGAGTCCAGAGAAATTTTAGTGAATGATCTCATGAACACTGAGCTTAATGGAGCTGGTGTTGATGAAAAAGGAGGGACTGAACTGGATAACTGGGCAGGAGAGCCTCATCCAAACGGGAAAAAATCAGGCAAAAATCAGTCCAATTTAATGTTTAATGTGGGAATCCACATAAGGGAAAAGCCTCACCAGTGCTCCGCGTGTGGAAAGTGTATTTCTATGGAATCTGATAACCACCAGAGAATTCATTCTGGAGAAAAGCCCTACAAATTTGATCAGTGTGAGAAGCGTTTCAGGTGTAAATCTAATTTACAGTGCCATAATGAAATTTATACAAGTGAAAAGCCCTGTAAATGTGACCTCTGCAAGAAGTCTTTTTCTCATAAATTTCAGTTAATTAACCACCATAAAATTCACATACGAAAAAGGCATCACAAATGTGATCAGTGTGAGAAGAGTTTTCAAACAAAATCTTATTTGCAATGCCACCAAAGAATTCATACAGGTGAAAAGCCCTACAAATGTGATCAGTGTGAGAAGTGTTTCAGGCGTTCATTTACTTTAAAATGCCATTATAGAATTCATACAGGTGAAAAGCCCTATAAATGTGACACTTGTGGGATGTCTTTTAATCACAAGTGTCATTTAAATAAACACCATAGAATTCATACGGGTGAAAAACCCTACAAATGTGATCAGTGTGGGCAGGGTTTTTCTCATAAAACTAATTTAAAATACCATTATCTAATTCATACGGGTGAAAAGCCCTACAAATGTGATCAGTGTGAGAAGTGTTTCAGGCGTGCATATGCTTTAAAATGCCATTATAGAATTCATACAGGTGAAAAGCCCTATAAATGCGACACTTGTGGGATGTCTTATAACAAGAAATGTCATTTAAATGAACACCATAGAATTCATACGGGTGAAAAGCCCTATAATTGTGATCAGTGTGAGAAGAGTTTTCCAAGAAAATCTGATTTTCAGCGCCACCAAAGAATTCATTCGGGTGAAAAGCCCTATAAATGTAATCAGTGTGAGAAGTCTTTTGCTCAGCAATCTTCTTTAACTGCCCATAAGCGAAAACATACAGGTGAAAAACCCTACAAATGTGATCAGTGTGGGAAGAGTTTTTGCTTCAGAGGTAGTTTACTATACCATGATCAAATCCATTCAGGTGAAAAGCCCTATAAATGTGACCATTGCGAGAAGTGTTTTAGTGTCCAAAATCTTCTCACTATTCACCTGAGAATTCATTCTGGTGAAAAGCCCTACAGATGTAATCAGTGTGAGAAGTCTTTTGCTTTGAAATCTAATTTAAACAAACACCAAAGAATTCATACAAATAAACGGCCTTACAAATGTGATCAGTGTGAGAAGTGTTTCAGGCATAAAATAACTTTACAACGCCATGAGAAAATTCATACAGGTGAAAAGCCCTATAAATGTGACAGTTGTGAGAAGGCTTTTGCTCAGAAATTTTCTTTAAATAAACACCAGAGAATACACACTGGTGAAAAGCCGTGTAAATACGATTAGTGTGAGAAGGCATTTTCAATGAAATCTCTTTTAAAGCCACACAAAAGAATTCATATAGATGAAAAGTCCTATGCCTGTGGTCAGTGTGAGAAGAGTTTCAGGCAAGAGAATGCCTTACAGTCCCATGAACAAATTCATTCAGGAGAAAAGACTGAGACCACTGAGGGAAGGGTTTTTTTTTCCTGAGGAATCTCAATTTAATGTCCACCAATGTCATTCAGATGAAAAGGCTTGTAAATAGGCAGCACAGTGGCTCAGTAGGTGGCGCTATTACCTCACGGCACGAAGGTTGTGGGTTTGAATCTTGACCTGGGACCTTCTGTGTGGAGTTTGGCTGAGAAATTACTTGATGTCTGTTATGTTTAAACAACACATGAACAAACAAAAAGGATTAAAAGTACAGAGGGTGGACAAAATTAGAATCGCCCAAGCATCATAACATAACGTAACATAATATGAATGACAAAGACAGACCATTTAGCCCAACTAGGCTCGCGATTTCCCAATCGCTAAAGTGAATCTACCACTTCAGGTACTTGATAACTAAATGGCATCTAGCGCTAAACCAAGTCTGGTCTTAAACTCCCAAAGTTACTGCCTTAACAATATGGCCAGGCGAGCTGTTCCAGCCTGAGATTACTGTCTGCTTGAAGACATATTTCCTGATAACAATTTTGCTAAATTTCCTCTTGGCTAACTTACAATTGTGAACCTGAGTTCTGCTAACAGTACTTGGCCTAAGTAATTGTGCTTCGTTAACTGTGTTAATCCCTTTCACATATTTAAAGACCTCAGATCACCCAAAGTCTCCTTTTCTTAAGACTGAAAAGATTATGGATCTTCAGCCTCTGCGCATAGCTTTCACCTTTTCACCCCTTGCCACTCCGAGGGCCCGGCCACAGGCCGTCAGGGACGTTAGAAACAAGAACAGCTTTCAATTTACTTTGGGTACGCCTTGGATAGGCATTTTTTGGCAACTGTTACCGGTTAAACTAGAAATAATTTTGTGGCTCCTCTTTGAACTTCTAAAGCCTCTGTATCTTTCGAATCAGCCGATTTCTATCCCTTTGTATGTGAATTAGTAGCACATCTGCTTGAAGTGGTTTTACCTGCAGCACTTTGCTTGGTAAGTTTCCAAAGCAAGATAAGGATACCATGATTGTCTCACCGTTAGCCGTGCTCAATGTGATATCCCTGTATTCTTTTTATCCAACCATACCCTCGTACCGCACCAAGCTGACTGCACCTGCTCAGCTGAGCTCCACCTTTAAAAGGGCCATGTGGACCTCACAGTTCACTTATTGGCTTAACCCACGAAAGACCTACTTTTTATCTGTGTTTCCAGTAATTAACTCCACCAAGGAGATAATGATTTTGCTGCTGTTGGTTTTGTCTGTCTGGCTGTGTACAAGAGTGAAAAGTAATGAACGGATATCTCTGAAATTTTGTGGGTGGTTTGTTATTACATCAGGGATGGACCCTATTGATTTTGACCGCGATCGGTCACTATATGACCTCCACAGCAAACATCTCGAAATCCTATGTTGCACATATTGAGGAGCTTACACGATTGGGCGTGTCATATGAAAGTTATGAAATGAGTTGAGTAAATTTTGCATTTTTTTGCAAGCTTTAGCGAATTTCATAACATGACAGGACCAAGAGTATCAGATTTTGTTTATCACATAGCTGAATCGTGTAGGGGCATTTCACAGTATTCAAATCGTTGCGTACGGGACAATGACAAAATTTCCAGTGTTGCTGTGGAATACCCACAGATATGAGAACAAAAATTTTCTGTTACATGAGTAGGCCTATAGAACCTTTACCTAGTAGGTAATAATATTTTTGAATTCTCCTGTTCAATTAGGCTTATTAACTAAAAGTATTAGCGTTGCATACGGGACACTGCGACATGGATTTCTGGAACTTTTGGGAATTTGTAGAATCCTGTTCAAGGAAAGAAGCCATCAAATTGATACTCAATTTGGTATTGGCCAGATAGTTACTCTACATTTTGGCCAAACAGGATTTTGATCTGGCCCCTAATTAGGGAGTGAGCTCCTTTAGACTGCGTTGCGTACAGGACATACAAAAACGTTGCGTATGGGACAGATTTTTCACACTGCAATCTAGTTGTTACAAAAGTTGTTACATCATTGCCAGGGTAGTCTAACTGAAATTTATGTAAAAATGACTAACAAATGTCATGTGATCATAGAACATATTTATTTTAATGAGTGATCAATACCAAAAATTATTGATTATGAATAATTAATAAAAGCACCCACAGAATGATCTTACTGCCAACCAACAGATTTGATCTTAACCATATTGATGTCAAACTGAGTTAAACATAAAAGTAGAGTATCATAATAATATAAAATACTGATTATTAAATGATGGGAACAATGAAAATATGGGAAAATGAGAAGAATAAAAACATGATTGGAATGTTTGTGTGCAATGTGATAAATGATAGAAAATGATGCAGAAATTAGATTCCAAACACACAGCAAGTAGAAATACCAATGACGAGTATCTTGATTATTACCATTGATTATTAATAAATAATTATTGATTACTGATTCATTGTGGAATGGCATAAATGATGCAAGAATTAGACTCCAAAAATACAGATAATACAAATGCCAAAATGAGACTCCAAACGCACAATGACCAGAGATAACACAAATACCAATGACCAGCATCTTGATGAAGACATACGATTATTCATTAGCAGGGACTGATGTGGATAATAAGTATCTATTCCTTGCATCAATGATTCTTGGCAGGTGAAACATGAGTGCTTGCTGAGCACTGCAAGTGAGTATAGTTAGTCTGGTCAAGGGTGCCTAATGTCTTTTGTTTCTTCAAAACTTCCAATAAGAATGAACCTCTACAACGTCTGTTGCATTCCCTGTGTAAAACAATTTAGATATCTGAGGATATCAGTTTAGTTTCACTCTATTATTGCCTCATGAAAATGTATTGTCCCGTACGCAACATTTTTGTTGCATATGGGATAAAATGAAATTTTTTTTATTTTTTTTTTTTTTGGACGTGCTAACTTTTTTTCTTAAATTCAGTTTACTCTTATCTGCCTCCATCTCTAATAAGACCAAATCGTGTAGAAGACCTATGTTCTTGTTAGTTTTGAAGAAATGAAAACTTTGTTGTCTTTTTGTGAAATTTAGTGAAATCCATTTTTTGGTCCAATTTTTTCAGGACATGCCAATAACAAATCACATTTTGGTTATGTAACAACATTTGTCTTGTAATAGGCTATAACCTATCCTAATATAAAGTCAATAGACCAATAGACCAAAAAGTGTCAGAGCTACAACAAAAAAAACAAATGTCCCGAACGCAACGCTAATTTGGCAAAATTTCATATTCATTACTTAACATATGAAAACATTTTGTGAAAGCTTTAATATTTACATTTTCAGAAGGTTAAGGTATTCAAGAAAATGTTTCCATAGTTGTCACACAGCAGAATGAACATTTTTTTTCAAAACCCATGTCGTGATTACTGTGAAATGGCCCTGTAATTTCACGGAAAGCAAATATAATTTCCATTAACGCCCATTGTATGTTAGTAGTGCGTAAACTACATCCGTTTGCTAAGTCAGTCTCTGAGTCACAGACATTCGCGGCTGAACAAGGAATGATTTGTAAATTCAGTCAACTAAGTAGCTTGCTAACATCAGCTCGTTAGCTAACAAACTAATGTTACATAATGATTTTCAAAAGGTATTGTGTGCACGTTAACTAGCTAAGTAAGGTGAACTTAGTTATGCGAGTGGCGCTTTTCCTAGCCTGCTACAGTGCTGAGCAATTTCGATTTAACCAACCTTACACTCCGTATTCAGTTTGGCTAAGTATGAACAGTGAGACGTAACACAAAGCGATTCTTAAAGCCCCCCACCCCCCTCAGACTCAGCCAATAAGATTTTCACAAAAGTAATATTACCCTAGGGCAATATCAAAAATATGTCTTGTGCTGGGCTATGGGAAAAGTGCTGACTTCAGTTATGTGATCAACCTTAAATTTCTTCTGAGCCTACTCTGCAAGATTTCAACTGTGCTCCTTTGGCGGAGGTTTGTACTCCGACTGCCTCCTGTTAACAGTCTGTTAAGATCCTGGTTGTAATTTGCATGACCGTATAAGTAACCATGAGATGAATGTTTAGTACTACATGACCAAATTCAAACAGATAATACAGAAATACCAGCGTCATAGGCATTTTGCTGAATAGCCTAATTTAAAACCGATCACATCTTACTAATGGTAAGCTCTACTAATGTGCTATGTCAGTCATGGGTTTTCTGTATAAATCTTACTCGATATTGCTTTAAACAAGTCATTCAGGAAAGGCCTAAATACTCTCAATATCAGAGGAGTTGTCCTGAGCAAATTCAAATGATTACCAGAGATTTAGTGCAGGTGTTGAGTCCTACAATCATTGTGCAAGATGCTTCAATTGACTGAATTAAACATCCAGATAAAACACCCCAACAGTGCTCCTGGATCCGGTTTCTTCATAGATCTCATTTGTGTTCTCGGTGTGATATTCAAGCCTCTTTTCCCAGACTCCTTTGTATCTGCCTCATATTTCATACAGGAAGAAACTGTCCAATTAAATCTTTAAGCAAACAAAATCTCCACTTGCAAAATTATTGTTAGTGCCTCCATACAAAACTAATAAATACTCTTCACAGTTTCTCCCAGAATCCTTTTCAGGGCCAGTAATACACGCTGAGAAACCCAAGCAGCCCCAATGTACCAGGTCTTTGGCCTCTCGGTGTGTTGGTTTCGGTCAGGTGATGCAGGAGATGGCTATAAAAGTTTTCACAAAGGGAGGATGATGATGATGATAACATTTAGTGAAAATCATCCATTCAGTCAAAGGCACAGAACTATTAAGCTTCACCCTACATTGTGTGTATAACATACACGCGTACATATGATGAAGATTGAATTTTAGGTGTAAATATGTATGATGTAAATCAAATTTTCTATAAATTAAACAATAAGCACTGTGAGAGATACTGTTCATAAAACTCTCTCCTCGGGTACCTTATTTCAGCTCTGTTTCAGATACTGGCTCTTCTCCCTGCACTTTTCATTTGGAACTGTTCTATTGTAATGAAATGTATTATGTCCTGCTTATTGTCAGTCTTTCTTTTGTAGCCATGAATCAGATTTTTTTTTCCCCCCCACTTCATTTGCTGATACTTTATAGTTGCAGAGATGCCAAGTCTCACGCATTCAGCGTAGGTCTCACGCATTTTATAGGCATATTCACCGTAGTCTGCAATTATTCATTGAATGCTTAATGAGATTCTCATGCGGAAATAAAATCCTTGTGCATTGAAGTTTCCGTTTCACTTGCGTAAAGGTGCACCTCATCACAAGTAACATGGAAAGCGATTATGACTCCGGACTTCCCGTGCTTCTCTTTACTCAGGGACTGGAAACAATGCATGTGTTTCATGATCGTTTAAATTGATTTAATGAAATAAGACCATTTGAAACGTTTTTATGCAATTCCATTGCTTTTAATCCCTCAGTAAAGACAAGCGTGAGAATTCCCGAGTCATAATCGATTTCCAGGTCATTAGTGGGGAAATCCACCGTGATGCACGTGAAACTGATTAACTTGATGCACAATGACTTAAATTCCGCGAGTGAGTTTCTTCAGTGCGCGCTGATTGAATAATTGCTGACTACGGCACAGGAGCGTGAATGCCACTAAGAGGGGAGACTCACGCCTAAGGCGTAAGACTTGGCATCTCTGTAGTTGTTAATATGGACACTCATTCCTGTAATTTGCTTTGTATTGTTTCCTACTCGGAGATTACTTGCTAATGTCAACAGAATAGCTCATTATTGAACTGTGGAGGGGGCGTACTCTGTGCTTTTCGTGTGAACTATATTTATCTTTATGTACAGTCCATGGTTTGTCCAATGAGATCAAAACCCAGCCCACTGACTGGGATTAACTAGGATGGCATTGCTGTTGAATACCGACACAGAATTTTGTGCTGAGAGTTTAAAAAGTAGCATTTTGTGTTTAAGGTTGAAAGGTATGCTGTGATTTAAAGGAAGCAAATGTATTTGCTACAGTGGAATTGATTACCGTAGTTATGATAATGAAATAAACATGGTGATTATTAATGTGGTAAATAAAAGCAATGTCCAATCCTCCTCTTGCCTGAGTTTCATTGCCCACTTTGCTCCACTAGCACTTCCACATAACCCTCCCATCCTCCTCCTCTGTCGCCAGAATCACAGAAATGCCCCATGTTTTATGTGCCATTCCATGTCAAGTGGAATTTGAAAAGTCATAAAATTGACCCATTTTTACTCCCCATTTTGCCCATATGAGTCAGGAGTTAATCTGAAACTGGTTGGTCATGAAACTTAAGTTAAAATACTTCTAACTCCACCTCTATTTATCTTCTTATATTGAGCACTTGAAATCTGGAATTTGTAACTTTCTTGCCCAGAATTTACTTTCAGCTACCACTTTTAGATTACTTTTAAAAATGCTACTCAAACTTGTCTATTTACTGTAGTTATTTGCTCAGATTACAAAATGGTAAACATTCTTGACCTACATGGCTTCATTCGAATTTTATTTTGCCCCAAACATGGGCAAGAACACTTTTTTTTTTTTTTTTTTTTCACAAGCAAAAAAATTGTATTTTGCGGCTCTTTAAAAATTACTTCTAAAAGAGCGATACTCAGCATTACCATCTGGAGATTCTTGTTTTGTCAGCCTGAAGTTTGTGATTGTCCTAAAATTAGTGTGAATGGGTCCATTGATCATGACACAAGATGACTGACATTTTGTTTTTCTACACGCTGAAACCAACAACTGTCAAATATATTCAGCATGTTAACGAATTTATAACTCTGGAACCATTTTTGGAGCAGTGCATGCAAGCATTTTTTAAATGTTGGACTTGGACTACCAGTCACTCTAGGTGCTAAAACGCGCAACTCCTCCTGCACCGGGAGCTCCTGCAGTCTGTGGGTGTGTGTGTGTGTGTGGGGCAGATTTGAATCGTTTTATAGTGAAGTTTATCACATTTCCTGTTCTGAAGACAGACAGCAGTTAATCAGAGACAGTGGTGTAGTGGAGACAGAGCGAGCAGCAGTTTGATAAATTTGAATGACTTTCAGTCGGTAAAATTGTGTTCTGTCAATATGAATGTTAACGAACTTTAGATGATTTACATAACTAGCAAATGGTGTAAATAACTATTCCTGGTCTTGAAATTATCCACCTAATTATTTGTATACCTGAGTGAAATGAAAAAGCGCAGAATATAAAACTTCATTTCGGCGTGCTGAAGGCACATTAGAGGGAAGACACTCGTCTGAGGGTAGGTTAGTGGAATATAGTGAAGAAGGGAAAAGGCCAACTGTTTTTGAAAATTTGGGTGCTCCCCATGCGTATCTTTAGCCAATCCTGCCTGCCGAAAGGTGCAAGGTGCAGTATAGGAAAGGCGTGACATCAAATGAGAGGTACGGATACCCCAGTGCTGAGGCGTATAGAGCACTGAGGTGATTACATCACACTGGCGTCAGAAGCAGAAGATCCCAGCTTCATTCCAATTATTTCTTATAATCAGTATTGTCCATCATGAATTTTTTTGCGATAACTTTAACCAACAAAAGTTCCATTGAGAAAGTTTATATCTGCCTGCATCATTCTGCTGATCAAATGTGTTCAGAAGTGCAGCTCCTGCTGGGAAACAGAGGAAGGGATTATAGCCTTCAAGTAGCTCAATTCTAAAAAAAACTTCCATTCGATATCACCTGTATCTCCAAATCATGTGGATTCATTGACAGGGACTAAGAAAAATTAATGATGACCAGGATACCATACAGCCACAGCCCATTTTGGTGCCATTTACCATAATTTTTTTTTCTTTTTTTACTGACGAAAAACACATTTTATAGGTTTGTGCTAATGGCATATTCTAGCTACAATGAGGCAACGTCCACGGCTTTGACAAGAACTTTAACTGGGTACTTGGCCAGCACCATACTTCAGTATTTGTACGCAACAACGGGAAAATGGACCAACACCAAGATGGCAGTACTGACTTACGTACAGTGCCGTGAAAAAGCACTTGCCCCCTTCCTGATTTCCTATTTTTTTGCTTATCTGTCACACTTAAATGTTTCAGATCAAACCAATTTTAATATTAGACAAAGGCAACCCGAGTAAATAAAAAAATGCAGTTTTTAAATGACAATTTCATTTATTAAGGGGAAAAAGCTATCCAAACCTACATGGCCTTATGTGAAAAAGTAATTGCCCCCTAAATCCTAATAACTGGTTGTGCCACCCTCAGCGACAATAACTGCAATAAAACGTTTGCGATAACAGGCAATGAGTCTTTCACATCACTGTGGAAGAATTTTAGCCCCACTCTTCTTTGCAGAATTATTTTAATTCAGCCGCATTGGAGGGGTTTTGAGCATAAACGGCCTGTTTAAGGTCATGCCACTGTATCTCAATAGGATTTAAGCCCGGACTTTCACAAGGCTACTCCAAAATCTTCATTTTGTCTTTTTTAAGCCATTCAGAGTTGGAATTACTGGTGTGTTTCAGATCATTGTCCTGCTGCATAACCCAAGTGTGCTTGAGCTCGAGATCACAATCTGAGGGTTGGACATTCTCCTTCAGGATTTTCCAGTAGAGAGCAGAATTCATAGTTCCATCAATTTTCAAGTCATCCAGGTCCTGAAGCAGCAAAGCAGCCCCAAACCATCACACTACCACCCTCATGTTTCACTTTTGGTATGTTCTTTTTATTAAATGCTGTGTTAGTTTTATGCCTGATGTAAGGGGATGCACACCTTCCAAAAAGTTCAACTTTTGTCTTTTCAGTCCACAGAATATTTTCCCAAAAGTCTTGGGGATCATCAAGATGTTTTTTGGCAAATGTGAGACGAGCCTTTGTGTTCTTTTTGGTCAGCAGTGGTTTTCACCTTGGAACTCTCCCAGGGATGCCATTTTTACCCAGTCTCTTTCTTATTGTTGAATTATGAACACTGACTTTAACTGAGGCAAGCGAGGCCTGCAGTTCTTCAGATGTTGTTCTGGGTTCTTTTATGACCTCCTGGATGAGTTATCGATGCGCTCTTGGAGTAATTTTGGTATGCCAGCCACTCCTGGGAAGGTTCACCACTGTTCCAAGTTTTCTCCATTTGTGGATAATGGCTCTCACCATGGTTCGCTGGAGTCCCAAAGCCTTAGAAATGGCTTTGCAACCCTTTCCAGACTGATAGATGTCAATTTCTTTGTTTCTCATCTGTTCTTGAATTTCCTTAGTTCGCGACAAGACTTGTTGCTTTTTGAGATCTTTTAGCCTACTTCACTTTGTCAAACAGGTTCAATTGAAGTGATTTCTTGATTCAACAGGTCTGGCAGTAATCACGCCTGGGTGTGGCTTGTAAAATTGAACTTAAAAAATGTGCTTAATCACAGTTAATTCATGATTTAAAAAGGGGGGGCAATTACTTTTTCACATAGGGCCAGGTAGGTTTGGATAGTTTTTTTCCCTTAATAAAAGAAATCATCATTTAAAAACAATATTTTGTATTTACTCGGATTAGCTTTTTCTTATATTAAAATTTGTTTGATGATCTGAAACATCAAATGTGAAAAATATGCAAAGAACTAAGAAATCAGGAAGGGGGCAAATACTTCTTCACAGCACCGTATACAATAACTTTACGTGCAGTCCAAATCTTGATAACCTTCTTATTACACAGTAGTGTGCAGTGATGATTATACACTTTACAAAATAAAGATAAATACTTGAATGTACTTGGTTTCTGATTTATTTCTTGTAATATTGGATCATATAGATGAAAAATAAACAGATAAAATAAACATTGAGACTAGAGGCTTTTATCCCACTTCCTGATTTTAAATTTTATCTCAATACATGTATCAGTCCATCTGCAACTGTTTTAAAATTCTGTTTAGCTCCTGCCGCTCGCGGTGCGGGAGCTATGGTATCGGGCTCCGTCCGTCCGTGCGTGTGTGTGTGCGTGTCAACACATTTCGCTTTATCTCATCAACGATTTCAGTTACAGGCTCCTAATTTTTACTGGTCATGCATCTCATAAAACCCTACAAATGACATGCCTAAAGGTGACCTTGGCCTATTTTTTTCAAGGTCACTGGCCTAAAAATATCACCAAAAACTTCGACAATTTGCTGTATCTCATCAACTATTTCAGTTACAGGCTCCTAATTTTTACTGGACATGCATCTCATAAAGGCCTACAAATGACGTGCCTAAAGGTGACCTTGACCTATTTTTTTAAGGTCACTAGCCTCAAAATATCACCAAAAACTTCAACATTTTGCTTTCTTTCATCAACTATTTCAGTTACAGACTCCTAATTTTTACTGGACATGCATCTCATGAAGGCCTACACATGGAGGTGTTCGTCTGAGGCTGAGAAATCAGCCACTCTCCCGCATCCCACTACCATTAATAATTCTTTTGAACGCTCAGTCCTTGCGCAATAAAACTAATGAACTTCAAGCGCAAGCTTGCTACAACCACGACTTCAGAGATGCTTGTATCCTTGCCTTCACTGAGACCTGGCTGTCAGACAGCAACTCAGACAGGGACCTCGTCATAGATGGATTTGGAGCGCCCATCCGACTGGATAGAGATGCCGCAGCAACAGGCAAGGTAACTGGTGGGAGTGTACGTATGTACATTAATGAACGCTGGTGCAAAAATGTCATCATCCGAGAGAAAATTTGTACTGCTGACATAGAATTGCTCTCTGTCTCACTGCGCCCTCCATATCTGCCTCGGGAATTTCCCCAGGTATTTGTAACACTTGTGTACATTCATCCTAGGGCAAACGAGAACAATGCTTGTAAGCTCATACATCAAGTCACACAAAGGCTACAATCAATTTCCCCGGGCGCACCTAACATCATTCTTGGTGACATGAATCACTGCACTCTGAAAAATACTCTGAGAGACTTCCATCAGTACATCACATGCCCCACCAGATTTAACAAAACCTTGGACCTATGTTTTGGCAATATCAAAGGTGCATTCAAATCCATCCCCCTCCCGCCTTCGGGCACATCTGATCACAGCTGTGTACAGCTCATCCCTGTTTACCGGACTGTACTGAAGCGAGGAAAAGAGAAAAATTTTTGTGTAAAAGACTGGAATGAAAATGCATGCTTCACTTTGCAGGACTGTCTTGAGGCCACAGACTGGGAAATGTTTAAAGAATCTTCTGTTGACATAGATGAACTAACTAATGTTGTGAGCAGTTGGGTCTCATATTGTGAAGACTGTATTATCCCAGTGAAAACTGTAAAATCCTTTCCCAACAACAAACCATGGGTCTCTAAGTCACTTAAAGAGCTTCTGTATAAGAAAAAGAAAGTTTTCAGGGAAGGAAACAGACCCGACCTAAATAAGATTCAGAAACAAATTAAGCATGAGATCTGGGCCTGTAAAAGAAAATATAAAGATAAAATTGAGTCTCAGCTGAAAATGAATAATCCTGGCTCTGCCTGGGCCAGCATGAAAATGATCACTGGGATGAAAGAATGTGACAGAAAGAAAGTTCAGCTTAACGGCTGTAAATCAGATGCAGAGCTGGCTCAGTGCCTTAATGACTTCTACACTAGATTTGACGTTCATGATTTTAGCAACAACCATGCTGAGATTAAAAACAACCTCCTGTCGGCCCCTCCCCCCTCTCCCTTCTTTGAAGTAGAAGATGTCATCAGGGGTTTTAAAAGGTCTAAAACCAGGAAAAGTCCTGGACCTGACAATATTAGCGGTCACCTGCTAAAAACTTGTGCTTATCAGCTTGGCCCCATTTTCAATTACATTTTTAATTTATCTTTCCCAGCAGAGGGTGCCATCCTTGTGGAACCAGTCTACAATAGTGCCTGTTGCCAAGACAAGCAATCCAAAGTCACTAAATGACCTTTGGCCCATTGCCTTAACTTCACTAGTGATGAAGCAATTTGAGAAACTGGTCAAAGCTGAGCTCCTGGTTAAAACTTAGGGTCTGTTAGACCCTCTTCAATTTGCATACAGAACTAAAAGAGGTGTTCAAGATGCCACTATCACCTTACTCAACCTTCTTCTTAAGCACTTAGAGGGGAGTAAGAGTCACGCCAGGCTGCTTTTTATTGATTTCTCATCGGCTTTCAATACGATCCAGCCTCATGACCTTGCCGAAAAGCTAACCGATTTCTTTGGTTTGGATGCGTATATTGTTGGTTGGATTTTTGATTTTCTTACAAATACACTTCAACAAGTAAGAGTAAATGAAACACTATCTAGTTTTTTAACATCTTCCACCGGCTCACCCCAGGGCTGTGTTTTATCTGCTTTCTTGTATATCTTATACACAAACGACTGTGTCAGCCACCACGCTGATAGATTCATCTTAAAGTACGTGGCGGACTCGGTAATCGTCAGCCTGCTCAGAGATGATGACGTTGAGCATGGTCAAGTTCTTAGAGATTTTATATCTTGGTGCGACAAATCCTTTCTTAAATTCAACGTCTCTAAAACAAAAGAGATCTGCGTTTATTTTAGAAGAACCTCCCCAGCTCCTCTCTGCAGTGCAGTTCACGGTCAGTCAGTAGACCTGGTCTCCCACTATAAATACCTTGGTACCACATTTGATAACAAACTGAAATTTGATCAAAGTTGTGAACTACGATGCAAAAAAGGACAGCAGCGGCTATTCTGTCTTAGGAAGCTCGCCAAATTTCAGGTCGATAAGACTTAATAAAAGCACAGTAAAACATTTTCATGAGTCTGTGGCCTCAAAAATGAAGCAAACTTCAACAGCTTAGATGATATTTATAAAACACAAGTGCTGGAAAAGGCTAAGTCCATCCGCACACATGAGTCCCACCCTCTGCATTCAGAATATAAGCTACTTCCCTCTGGCCTTTGCCTATCTGCTCCCTTAGCCACCAAAAATCGATGTTATTTTCCTTCGTGCCTGCTTCTGTCCAGGCCCTAAATGCTGAGGAGAGAAGGAGCTAACTTGTTATATCCTGTGCCACCTTTGAGTTTTATTTACTATTACCTACTCAACCGGTGTGTGATTTCTCATGAGCTGAGGTAGAGTTTTAGAGAAGTACCGTACAGTGCTGCTCTTATCTTATGTATCTTATGCCTATTCATTTTATCCTAATGATTTTATCTATATTTATTCTCTTTTATTTATTATGGTTTTCTTCTTAAATTTTGAGACTGAGCTGCCACAGCATGAAACGCTGCCTTTCTATGGTTCTAATGCACTCGATGAACTGTATTTAACTGTCTCCTGTAGACTCGTACCATTTACTGTTTTGTGCTGTTGGTGTGTCAATTTGGTCAGAATGACTATGTTTTACTGATGCCTGTAATATCCTGTTCTACTTTTTTTGCTGCACACCAAATCGCCCCTCTGGGACAATTAATAAATGATCTTGACCTTGACCTGCCTAAAGGTGACCTTGGCGTATTTTTTCAAGGTCACTGGCCTAAAAATATTACCAAAAACTTCGACATTTTGCTGTATCTCATCAACTATTTCAGTTACTGGCTCCTAATATTTACTGGACATGCATCTCATTAAGGCCTACAAATGAAGTGCCTAAAGGTGACCTTGGCGTATTTTTTCAAGGTCACTGGCCTACAAATATCACCAAAAACTTTGACATTTTGCTGTATCTCATCAACTATTCCAGTTACTGGCTCCTAATTTTTACTGGACATGCATCTCATTAAGGCCTACAAATGAAGTGCCTAAAGGTGACCTTGGCCTATTTTTTCAAGGTCACTGGCCTACAAATATCACCAAAAAATTTGACATTTTGCTTTCTCTCATCAACTATTCCAGTTACAGGCTCCTAATTTTTACTGGACATGCATCTCATAAAGGCCTACAAATGACATGCCTAAAGATGACCTTGGCCTATTTTTCCAAGGTCACTGGCCCAAACATATCACCAAAAATGTCAACATTTTGCTTTATCTCATCAACTATTTCAGTTACAGGCTCTTAAGTTTTATTGGACATGCATTTCATAAAGTCCTACAAATGACATGCCTCAAGATGACCTTGGCCTGTTTTTTCAAGGTCACTGGCCTAAAAATATCACAAAAAACTTTGACAATTTGCTTTATCTTATCAACATTTTCAGTTACAGGTTTCTAATTAGTTCCTGCCGTCCGAGTGGCGCGGGAGCTATCGTATTGGGCTCCATCCGTGCGTGCGTCCGTCCATGCTTGCGTCCGTTAACAAAAACTTTGACATTTTCTTCATCTTAACGACGGGAGCTTCTGGGGCCGCCAGTGCCCTATATTTCTATTTGTTTTTATATTTTACTGTATTTATAGCCCTTTTCTGTTTTAATTGTCCTTTTTTTTTTTTTGGGATTTCCGGTATGGTGGCAGGTAGAGCGGAGCCCGTTTGGCATGAAAGTTGAAAATACTTTGTATTCTGGTTTCTTTTAATTTTGCATGGTTGGCAAATGCGGTTATTGTCTTCCTTAATGATGCCTTAAATGTGTCAGAATTGGATGGCATACAGCACCAGACTGAAGAAGCAAACAATTAACGCCCGCATGGTGGATCCAGCAAACATCGACATGACAATGCTCCTAGCTGAAATGCGCGAGGGGAATAAGAACATTTCCTCAGAAATAAAGGATGTCATTACAGAGGTAAAGAAAATTCAGTATGAAATGACTATTTTTGGAAAGTGGATGTCCGAGATTGAGCAAAGAGTCAGCAATGTAGAGGACGCCAACGCTGTCCTGAGGGAAAAAGTGAAAAGTCAAGGAGATATCATTAAAAAGCTGGAAATGATAATTGACGCGGAGAATCAAAGCCGCCGCTCCAACCTCCGTTTCCATGGCTTCCCAGAAAGTTGCGGGACCTGGGACATTGCGAGTTTTCTGGAGAAAACAATACCAGAGATGATGGGCAGGGATAACTTTCCAACCCGGCCTACGATTGAACGGGCACACCAAACTGGGCCACGTGCACCGGAGGGAGGTAAACCAAGAAGTATCATCGCCAAATTTCTCAACTAACGGGAGAAGGACAAGATTTTGCACCTGGCCATTCAAGCAAATAAAACTAACCCCTTGATTTATGAGGCCACAGGATTTTCCTCACTGCTGACATGACCACAGAGCTGTATCAAAAGCATAAGAAATACGCCGCAGTGAAGAAACAGTTGTGGGAAAAACGCATCCCATTCACATTTCGCTTTCCAGCGGAGCTGCGCGTAAAATGGAAAGATAAGGATATTGAGTTCAGTTCAGCATAAGAAGTAGCTAAATTCGTGGAAAGCTTTGGAATAAACTAACGATTTAATCAGACTAACGTTTTCCTTTCTGTGGGGACTATGAGAAGAGCTTTCTGCCAGCTGAAAACATATGTGAGTATTTCCACTTTGGCCTATTTCACTCAGGCATCTGACTGTTTTGATTTACGGACATTAAGTGCTTGACTTCAATTCAGTCCAGTGTTTTAGCTGGATTCAGTAGCTAGATTTATTTTTATTTATTTTTTCTGTCTGCATTTTTCCCTGTATTTTGAAGCTACAGGCATATTATTTAAGTCTGATTACTTTGATGATGAAAGTCTTGGATTGTTGGCATTTATGGCCCACATAGCCCCAGGAAGAAGAGGGGGAAAAAAGGAAAGGCAATGGGTTACTGGGTAAAAGTGTTTCTAGACTGGTGCGGTCTATAAGACGAGGTATTATTTTTATTTTTTACTGTTTTGTTTGTTTTTTCTTTCTTTTTTTGGGCATGCTCGTCAGTGTGATAAACAATGGGTCTATTTTATTTTTTGGAAATTGTTTGTGACCTCTGTATTTTTATTATCAGGCTTACTTCTAGTACTATTTTAAGTTGTACTCAAGTTACATATCATGATAGTATGTGTTGGTATACTTCATGAAAAATTTCTGGAAAGTGTACTGGGTAAGCGGTAGGAACTAGGTTTATTGAATGAGTTTTGAACAGAATGTGACTCTTTTTTCTCTCTCTCTTTGTTTGTTTTTGGTTTTGTTAGGTTACATTTTCTTCTTTGACCTATACATCCTAGCCAAATAACTATCTATTTTTACAGTTTATTATGGCTAGGAAGAATTGTCAGAATAATTTAATTATTATTGCTCAAGTTTATCTCAAATCCATCTGTGGGACAAATATTCTGTTTGAAGTGTAAGGATTTAGTCTTTATTATAATGAATGGAGGTACTTCTCTTTTTTCTTTTTTTAATTCTTTTTTTTTTTTTTTGAGAATAACAAGGGTGAATTTGAGGATTATTTTGGAAATGCCTGGGGTGTAGGATGTAGCTCCCACCTGTACAGAGGTGCAGGTGACTCATGCAGGAGATTTCAAAAGGGTTGGGTTTGGGGAGGGGGGAGGGATATATGTTATGTGTTTCACTCTTTGTGTTTTGTTTTATGTTAAGGCCAGCTACAGTCTATTTAAAAAAAAACCATATGTGGCTATTTTCCCTTTTTCCCTGAGGAGGACTTTGTCATATTCTACGGTTGGCTACTTTCCTTGTAGTAAGATAGAATACAACATATGACGGATTTCAAATTTATAACATGGAATGTTAGAGGCATTAATCAACGGGTTAAGAGACAGAGTGTTTTAACATATCTCAAAGAACATAAAGTAAATATTTGTTTCTTACAGGAAACTCACCTCTCAACAGCTGAGAGTAATAAGCTTAAGTTTGAGTGGGGAGGGCTGAGTTACTCCTAAATTTTAATTCTAGATCTAGAGGGGTATCAATTTTGATAGATAAAGGAGTCACTTTTAAAGCAGATGAAATAGAGATTGACCCAAATGGACAATTTGTTTTGGTTAAAGGTCTTCTTGCTCATGAAGAAATTGTTCTGCTAAATTGTTACTGCCACAATTATGATGACCCCAAGATTATATATTTATTGACATTAAAATGGTCTTCTTTTCAGGGTTCTTTTGTATTGGGTGGAGATTTTAATTGTGTACTAAATCAACAGCTAGATAGATCTGCCCCTTGGAAACAAACACTCTCTAATATGTCTAAGACGCTAAATGAAAACTTAAAAGATATTGGTCTATGTGAAATATGGAGAACAATATATCCTACCAGGAGAGAATACTCATACTACTCTCAGGTGCATAAATCTTATTCAAGGATTGATTTTTGTATGATAAATATTGCTCTTATAGACAGTATTTCAGAATGTAAGTACCTTTCTAAGATCATATCAGATCATTCTCCTTTGACTAACACTAAATTTTAAAACCGCTGTAGCACCAACAAGAGTATGGCATTTCGATACTTTGCTCTTAGCGGATACTAAATTTGTGGAATTTATGAATACACAGATTGACATTTTCCTAGAAGTCAATCAGAGCCAGGATACTTGCCCTATTCTTATTTGGAAAACATTTAAAGCTTTCTGTCGAGGTTGTGTTATTTCTTACTCCTCACACCTTAAAAAGAAAGAAATGGAACAAAGAATGTCTGGCTCTAGAAAAAGAAATTAAGATGTTAGAAATGAAACCTAGCGCTGACAAGGACGATGTCACTCTGTAGCAGCTAAATAGGGCAAAGTTAAAGTTGGGTACTATGAACACCCGAGCAGCTGAAATTGTAATCTTGAAAACAAAACAGATATTTGGAGCTAGGTGAAAGTACTGGGAAATTACTTGCTTGGCAAATTAAGAAGGCAGAGGAGGATAGAGCAATTCATAGTATTACTGGCCCCAATGGGAACATTACAAGGGACCCTGTGACCATAAATATGATTTTTAGATCCTTTTATCAATAGCTCTATCAGACTGAGAACAACGGCTCGACAGAGAGCATATACCCTTTATTAGATGGAATAGACTTTCCTACAATTTCAGAACTGGACAAAATAGAGTTAGATAAGAATATTTCACAGGTGGAATTGATAAAAGCCATTGACAAGTTACAAAATGGGAAGTCCCCTGGCAGTGATTGTTTACCCATTGAGTTTTACAGGTGCTTTCAAACCAAGATTTTGAGCCCATTTAAAAACATGATTGATTCAGCTCTCTCAAAAAATGTATTACCTGAATATCTTACGCTCGCCATCAACACCCTTTTAAAAAAGAAAGACAATGATCCATTACTCTGTACCTCGATGAGACCAGTGTCGCTTTTGAATGCGCATTATAAAATAATCGCTAAGGTACTCGTACAACGACTAGATACAGTTATACAGAGCCTAATACATCCAGACCAGACAGGGTTTATGGCGGGTAGGTTATCTTCTGATAATATTAGATTTTGGTATGTGATTTCACATACTTATAATGACAACTCTCCCATGGTGGTAGTTGCAATAGATGCGGAAAAGGCATTTGACAGAGTTGAATGATGCTACTACCTTCTGGATGTACTAAGCCTTTTCAGTTTTGGTCCAGTATTTATATCTTGGATTAAACTGCATTACCATTCCCTGAAGGCATCTGTAAAAACCAATGGCCAGATTTCTGACCTTTTTTTGCCTGAGTAGAGGCACTCGACTGTCCCCTTACTTGTTCGCACTCGCGATAGAGCCATTAGTAATTATGATCAGGTCACATATTTGGATATCGGGAACTCATGTCATATCATTGTATGCAGATGACATTTTATCATATATATCCCAGCCAGAACATTCATTACCAGTGTTACTGGACTTGTTAGGAATATATGGATCTGTATCTGGCTTTAAGGTGAATTGGGGGAAAACTGAAATAATGCCTATTTTTAGTTTCGATAGTTGCTCTTTACAGTCAGTTTGAACTGAAATGGACGCAGAAACATAAAATATGTAGGTGTATTGATTTCAAATAACTTAAATGATATGTATAAAAGTAATTATACCCCTACACTGGAAAACATAGAGGAAGTTCTTCTGGTCTACCTGATATGACACTATATTTCTGGGCAGCTCAGCTAAGACCACTGGCACAATGGTTTAAAAATCCTGGTGTATGGACCAGAATAGAAAACAATGATGTGTTACCCCTGGATGCAAAGTATGCCCCTTACTGTGGAATAAGAAAACCTCAGGAAAATAACCAGCAACCCAATTATACTGCACTCTGTGAGAATTTGAAATTGTGCACACAAGTTCATTAACTGGGATAAGCCTTTATCACCATTCACTCCAATTTGGAAAAATCCTGCACTACCTTCTATATTTTGTGACATTCGCTTCAAACAGTGGGCAGAAAAAGGCATTTTAACTTTTATTAACTAGGGATGCACCGATACCACTTTTTTAAAAGCCGATACGAGTACAAGTATTTTATCTTGTGTACTTGCCGATACCGAGTACCAATACCAATATTTCTGAAATGTTTTCCAGGAAAATACAATGACAGTTCTTGAAGTGCAGGTTTTATTTTCTTTTTATAACAAGCCTAAAGGAGGCCAATATCAAATATCAATATTCAAACATGGCTATTTCCAAAAAAAAAAAAAAAAAAAAAAAAAAAAAGAGTAGGCCTAACTGCTAAACATCTTTCTGTATTTAGGGCTTACAAAAAGCCTTTTAAGCACTACCATCAAATGAGGCAAAACATTACTGAAGCTTGACAAGTGAAATTAAACTCGCTGCGTAGGCAAGGTAACACACCCAACTTCATAAAAAGCTGAACTATTAATTGGCACAGACAGTTTCCACACACATTCATGGGCACTCAATCCAACTAAAGTCAATTGCTTGTGAATATTCAATAACTGATCCGGGTCTGCCATCTAGTGATAAAATATTGTAACTGCGTGCATAAATTTGCGGCTCCATGTCCGCTGGCGGTCACATCTGCCCAAAAACCCTGCCGAGCACCGCTGTTCTTCTCGAACACGCCAAATCCACATAATCCTTACATGATGAATTACATTCATGTTTTAATTTGTAATGGGAAACGAAGTGGCCAGTGTCTAAGTAACGACGTAAAAGTATAGGCCTACTTTTTATCTTTTAAATGTAGTAGAGTAAAAGCCCGGTTTAAAAAAAAAAAAAACTCAAGTACAAATCCTCAAAAAACTACTTAAGAGTTGTAAAGAAGTACACGTACTTCGTTACTATACACCTCTGGTGTGTATGCGTGTATGCCTGCATGTGATGTGATGACTATAAAGCTCTCTTTCTCTTATTATTTCTAACTCGCTGTCTCCCCCTAGATATAGAAGTCAGATAGTACAACATACTGTAGCCTTTGCGACCGTGAGCAGGCAGTTACCTTGCGTCTTACATTAAGTGGTATCGGTGCGTGGTATCGGCAGATGTCAACGAATACGAGTATATTAACGAGGTATCGAGCAGATACCCGATACTGGTATCGGTATCGGCACAACACTATCACTGACTTTTATGATAATGGAGAACTTTTGTCGTTTAAGCAGCTTCAAGAAAAGTATGATATACCTAGCTCACAGTTCTTTTTGTTTTTTGCGATTAAGAAGTTTAATTCAGTCGATACAACAAACATTGGAGGAACCAAAATCCTCAGTAATAAAGAATATATTAATACAATCAGAGAAATCAGCTAAATTACTGTCTAGACTTTACCAAGGTCTGATAAAGGCTTTTCCAGATGATATGTCTTCTACTAAGAATAAATGGTAAAAGGACCTTGAGGAAAATATTGATGTGGAGGAGTGGTCACAAATTTGTTCAAATGTGCATTCTGGCTCATACAATTGGAAGCACAAGCTTTTACAATTTAAGATTTTGCATAGAACATATTATATTCCAGTAAAACTGCATGCCATGCATTCAGAAATGTCTTTTTGTGTTGGAGGTGCAGAAGACAAAAAGGGTCACTTTTGCACATGCTGTGGTCCTGTGATAAACTCACCCACTACTGGGAGGAAATATGTTCTGTTATCTCACTTTGTCTAGATCTTAATTGTATACCTACTCCTCGTCTTTGTCTGGTTGGAAATTTCAAGTTTGGTGACTGTTTCCAAAAGAAATTCTGCAATCTTGCATTCATAGCTGCAAAAAAAAAATGCATTGCTGTCAACTGGAAAGCCCCTGCCCCTCCAACACTATCTCATTGGAAGGCAGAATTGTCAAGCTACATCCCATTTGATTTTTTGTACTACAAAATGAAAGGAAAGCTGGACATTTACGATAAAATATGGACTCCTTATGTAGCCTTTTTTAAACAACTTTTAAATATCCGTTAAAGTGGATATCTGCCTATACTGAGGTGCGGTTGTTGGGGTGTTGGGTCTTGTATGAATTTGGAAATGGACCAATGCTGTGCTTTATGGTGGCCATCCTTGTAGTTGTATATTTAGTTATGTACAGACATTTCGAATTAGCATTGGTATTTGAGACCCCATCCCCCGAATGTTATCCAAATCTCTAATATTCCTTTATTTTTGTAACTACTTGTATCTGTAGTTGTAACCTTAGTGGTGTCCTGTCTATTGTGTTTGTTATATGTTGTTGGTCCAGTGTTTTGTATTGTGATGTGTCTTTTACACAATTTAAAAAATAAAAACAATATATTAAAAAAAAAATAATAATAATTGTCCGCTCTAATTGTACTTTGTGCGCTGCCTTCTTGGCCAGGGCTCACTTGTAAAAGAGATAATGATCTCAAATTGATTTTTCCCTGGTTCAATAAAGGTTATAAAATAAATAAATAATAATATACTGTACAAACCCCAATTCCAGTGAAGTTTTGTAAAACGTGAATAAAAACAGAATACGATGATTTGCAAATCCTTTTTGGCCCATATTCAATTGGGTACACCACAAAGACAAGATATTCAATGCTCAAACTGATAATCTTTAGTTTCTATGGAAATATTCACTAATTTTGAATTTGATGCCTGCAACACGTTCGAAAAAAGGTGGGACGGGGCAAGTTTACCACTGTTTTACATTACCTTTCCTTTTAACGACACTCAATAAGCATTTGGGAACTGAGGACACTAATTGTAGAAGCTTTGTAGGTGGAATTCTTTCCCATTCTTGCTTGATGTATGACTTCAGTTGCTCAACAGTCCAGGGTCTCTGATGTCGTATTTTGTGCTTCATAATGCGCCACACATTTTCAATGGGAGACAGGTCTGGACTGCAGGCAGGCCAGTCTATTACCCACTCTTTTACAATAAAGCCACACTGTTGTAACATGTGCAGAATGTGGCTTGGCATCATCTTTGTGAAATAAGCAGGGACGTCCCTGAAAAAGACGTTGCTTGGATGGCAGCATAGGCTGCTCCAAAACCTGTATGTACCTTTCAGCATTAATGGTGCCTTCACAGATGTGCAAGTTACCCATGCCATGGGCACTAACACATCCCCATACCATCACAGATGCTGGCTTTTGAACTTTGCGCTCATAAAAATCTGGATGGTCCTTTTCCTCTTTAGCCCAGAGGACACGACATCCATGATTTCCAAAAACAATTTGTAATGTGTACTCTTCAGACCACAGCACACTTTTCCACTTTGCATCAGTCCATTTCAGATGAGCTCAGGCCCAGAGAAGCTGGCGGCCTTTCTGGGTGTTGTTGATATATGGCTTTCGCTTTGCATGGTAGAGTTTTAACTTGCAGTTGTAGATGTAGCCACGAGCTGCATTAACTGACCATGGGTGCATCTCAAAGCGTAGGCTGCATCCTTTGAAGGCTGCATTTTTAGGACTCGTCACTTATTTCCATCTACCAAACTGACATTTAGGGTAAGGGACAAGGTTAAATTTAGGGTTAGGTTTAGGGCTAGGTTTAGTGTTAGGTGATAGAGTTAAGGATGAGGTTAGGGAAACCAGTGACGACTCGCTTAAACCAAAGCCGTAAACCAAGATGAAATAACATTTCGTCAGTTTGGCAGATGGAATTAAGTGACAACGCCTAAAAATGCAGCCTCCGAACGATGCAGCCTGCACTTTGAGATGCACCCAATGGTTTTCTGAAGTGTTCCTGAGCCCACATGGTAATATCCCTTATAGAATGATGTGGGTTTTTAATGCAGTGCCGCCTGAGGGACCGACGGTCACGGGCATTCAGTGTTGGTTTTAGGCCTTGCTGCTTACGGGTAGAGATTTCTCCGGATTCTTTGAATCTTTTGATATTATGGACTGTAGATGATGAGATCCCTAAATTTCTTGCAATTGCACGTTGAAAAACGTTCTTAAATTGTTGGACTATTTGCTCACGCAGTTGTTCACAAAGTGGTGAACCTCGCCCCATCCTTGCTTGTGAACGACTGAGCCTTTCGCGGATGCTCCTTTTATACTTAATCATGATACTCACCTGTTTCCAATTAACCTGTTCACCTGTGGAATGTTCCAAACAGGTGTTTTTTGAGCATTCCTCAACTTTACCAGTCTTTGGTTGCCCCAGTTCCAGCTTTTTTGGAACATGTTGCAGGCATCAAATTCAATATGAGTGAATATTTCCCAAAAAACAATAAAGATGATCAGTTTGAACATTGAATATCTTGTCTTTGTAGCGTACTCAATTGAATATAGGTCGAAAATGATTTGCAAATCATTGTATTCCGTTCTTATTCACGTTTTACACAGCATCCCAACTTCATTGGAATTGGGCTTTGTAAAACCAAAAATAATGTCTTTTTGAGAGAAAGTCTCAATATCTGGTACGGCCACCCTTTGGTTTGATTAAACCATTTAATCTTCCAGGCATAGTTTTCACATTTATTTCCTCACTTGTTAAACCATTCCATATGTTTTTAACTTAATTCCAAAGAGATTCTTTCAATGTTACAACAGATTTGCTCAATCAGATTAAGGCAGGGGTGTCAAGCTGACCCGTAAAAGGGCCAAGAGGCTACAGGTTTTCACTCCAACAATGCAGAAGCACACCTGATACAACTAATCAGTTGTGCAGGCCTAGATCAGTTGATTAAATCAGTGGTTTCAGGTGTGCTTCTGCTGTGCAAAGGTAAGGACAAGATGTTCAACATCAGGTTTCTGCAGGCTAGTCCAATAAATGAATGATTAACGGCACATCTGCTCACAAGGGCTACTCAGTGCCAGAAAAAGTTAAAATGAAAAATATACAGGCTAGTCCAGGGGTCTCCAACCCTGTTCCTGGAAAGCTACCACCCTGTAGGTTTCTGCTCTGTCCCTAATTCAGCTCACCTGATTCAACGAATTAGCTACTTATAACGATCTCTAGTTGGGGCAATTAGGTGTGCTTTGGTTTGATTGGAGTGGAAACCTTCAGGATGGTATCTCTTCAGGAAAAGGGTTAGAGACCCCTGGGCTAGTCCATACAAAACTCAAAATTTCCTCGGGCAGGGGTGTCAAACTGGTCCATGAAAGAGCTGAGGGGCTGCAGATTTTCATTCCAACTGAACAGAAGCACACCTGACACAACTAATCAACTGGGCAGGACTGAGATCAGTTGATTAAAATATCTGTATCAGGTGAGCTTCTGCTTGGTTCAATCGAAAACCTGCATCCCCCTGGCCCTTTTTACGGACCAGTTTGACACCTGTGGATTAAGGTCTGGACTTTGAGCAGGCCAAGTCATAACTTGTGTCACCAGATGTTTCTTTCCGACTGAGATAATTCTTGCACAACTTACGTGTGTTTGGGGACACTGGCCCTCATTTCTCAAACGTGCGTACACCAAAAAAATGGGTGTACGCCAAATTTCCCGCAAAGATCGGCATTTATCAATCTGAACGTGAGTGAACGGTCCGCAAAAATCTCACGCCTGGTCTGACCAGGCGTATGCAGATTTGAAACCAGCGTACAACATGCAGAAACGATTGCAGCTGTCATAATTATTTATAAACCATATGCAGCGATGCGGACGTCATGCTATTTTTGCTCTTATTAGTACAAGAGTCATCAGAAGATGACATATCCCCCCGGCCCCTGATTATTTGCGAAAGTCATGTCAATCCTTCACCTTCAAAGAAATTCAAACAAGAATGTTGAGGTGATTTTCCTCTGGAATTATTTGGAAGTATGTACTGGCAACATCTACCAAAGACTGAACCACATATTGACAAAGACAATAATAAAACAAGAGTCATTAATGAACAGTGTTTTAGTTCTGCTCCGGAAACAAACCCAGCCCTGCGACTGAGTCCAAATCCATCTCGTTTCCATGGAAAGGAAAAAAAAAAATAATTTCAGAAATTTGAAAATATGAAAAGGCAGCACTTCAGTACTTGGGTAATGCACATACAAAGTTTCAGAAAGATTTAATGAATGGTTTTTGAGTTCTGCTCCGGAAACAAACCCAATTCTGTACAGAGTCCAAATCAAACTTGTTTCCATGGAAACGAAAAAATTTTTTTTTTCAGAAATCTGAAAATATCAAAAGGCACCTCTTCAGTATGTGGGTAATACACATGCAAAGTTTCAAAAAGATATAATGAACGGTTTTTGAGTTAAGCTCCAGAAACTAACCTATCTCTGTACAGAGTCCAAATCCAACTCGTTTCCATGGAAACAATTTTTTTTTTTCCCAGAAATCTGAAAATATCAAAAGGCACCACTTCTGCATGTGGGTAAAATACATGCAAAGTTCCATTAAGATATATTGAACGGTTTTTGAGTTGTGCTCCAGAAAAGAACCTATCTCTGTACAGAGTCCAAATCAAACTTGTTTCCATGGAAACGAAAAAAAATTTTTTTTTCAGAAATCTGAAAATATCAAAAGGCACCTCTTCAGTATGTGGGTAATACACATGCAAAGTTTCAAAAAGATACAATGAACGGTTTTTGAGTTAAGCTCCGGAAACTAACCTGTCTCTGTACAGAGTCCAAATCCAACTCGTTTCCATGGAAACGATTTATTTTTTTTTTTCCAGAAATCTGAAGATATCAAAAGGCACCACTTCAGTATGTGTGTAATATACATGCAAAGTTTCAGTAAGATATATTGAACGGTTTTTGAATTGTGCTCTGGAAACAAACCTCTCTCTGTTCAGAGTCCAAATCCAACTCATTTCCATGGAAACGAAAAAAAAAAAATTTTCAGAAATCTGAAAATATGAAAAGGCACCACTTAAGTATGTGGGTAATACACATGCAAAGTTTCAGAAAGATATAAAGAACGGTTTTTGAGTTGTGCTCCGGAGACGAACCTATGTCTGTACAGAGTCCAAATGCAACTGGTTTCCATGGAAACGAAAAAAATTAGATTTTCCAGAAATCTGAAAATATTAAAAGGCATCACTTCAGTATGTGAGTAATACACATGCAAAGTTTCAGTAAGATATATAGAATGGTTTTTGAGTTGTGCTCCGGAAAAGAACCTCTCTGTACAGAGTCCAAATCCAACTTGTTTCCATGGAAACGAAAAAAATATGATTTTCCGAAATCTGAAAATATCAGAAGGCACCACTTCAGTATGTGAGTAATACACATGCAAAGTTTCAGTAAGAAATATTGAACGGTTTTTGAGTTGTGCTCCGGAAAAGAGCCTCTCTCTGTACAGAGTCCAAATCCAACTTGTTTCCATGGAAACGAAAAAAAATAAAATTTTCAGAAATCTGAATATATCAAAAGGCACCACTTCAGTATGTGGGTAATACACATGCAAAGTTTCAGAAAGATATAATGAACGGTTTTAGAGCTGTGCTCCAGAAACGAACATATCTCTGTACTGAGTCCAAATGCAACTGGTGTCAATGGAAACGAAAATTTTTTTTTTTTCAGAAATCTGAAAATATCAAATTATTTGTATTGTTGTCATTATCCATGAATGGATAATGACAACATAACACTGAGACAGCGAATAGGTCTTATGACATGAACAAAAACACGGCTTTTAAAAAGTTTGCTGCTAACTTAAATAGTGTGAAATTCGCAGGCAATGTAACACTAGAAGCTACAAGGTAGCTGAGGTGCTTCGGCTATCTCTCACAGAGATGAACAGGGTGCCTATTTCATATGTTTCATGATGGCTATAAAGTAGATATGACAATCTGTAGGGAGTAGCGCTACAATATCATTTCCATTAAAAAAACTAACCAATCAATCATCTTGTTGTGGCTATAAGTCGCTGATACCCGGGATTTTCTCCACGACAGAGCGAATGGCCTCCCGTGTATCCATGTCCGTAGCCATTGTTGATTTCGGAGACTACAATTTCAAACGTGGCGCTGCTGCCACATCATAGCTCTCGGCCACGCCTTCTTTTCGTTGGTTGGTCCGGTGTACTTTCTGCCGAGGTAAACGAGGCAGAGCTCCGAGTGACCAGACTGAGTACTGAAGCGAAATGAAATTAACCGGAAGTACGAAGGCTGGCGGAGTCAGGCTAGTTTACCGCAGCAGCAATAGTTTTCCAAACTGCAGCCTTCTGGGCTCCCTTTATGCCACTCTCAAGGCTTCCAAATAAAATTATTTTGTGTTTCTCCACCTCGGGCATGATAATTTATATTTCCACCTCAGTGAAGTTCTTCTTCTTTGCTGTCATTCGAGAGTCCAAGTCGTAAAGTGGGCAGGACTATGCTGCCCTACAAAGCCTAAGTGCAGTAACTACACATTGGATAAAATGCGAGTTGTGCAGTTCTGGGCCTGAAAGTAAACGGAGGTCAGGATTTATTTGGATAGAAATTATACCCTAGCAAGTCCATTAACCAAAATCTATCATAGATGTGCCAACTATTCGTTTGTTGGGACAGCAAACAAATTCTGAAGCCATTTTTTACTGCTTAAATTATTTTGTAGGTACTGCACTTAGCCTTTGTAGGGCAGTATGCCTCCCGGAGCACGAATTTATAGGGGCGTGTCATGTAAATTATGATGGTTTCAGCCACCGTATTTATCAACGCCATGCCAGTTTACACCGAAATCAGCGACGTACAACACTTTTAGTAAATCAGACGTGACACCTGGCGTGCACTGATATTTACACCAGAATCTACACCAGATCCTACGCAAGTTGATAAATGAGGGCCATTATCTTGTTGAAAATAAAATCTCCAACCAGTCAGTCTCTTTCCAAATGGCACTGCATGCCTCACACGGATGCAATAATACCTCTTTTGATCCATGATTCCATCGATTATGAGATCACTGGCTCCTATTGAGCAGACTGAACCCCAAACCATAATATTATCATGTTTTACTGAAAGGGGTAAACAGTCATTTTTGAAATTTCTCCAACTCAACTGCACACAAGTTCTGCATTTGGGTGAGAAAATTTTGATTCATTGGTCCAAAGGACTTACCCCCAGTCCACTGGTGTCCAATCCTTGAATTTCTTGGAAAAATCAAGTTTCTTTTTTGATGTTGCCAGCTCTTGGCAGCAACGTGACCATCAGGTCATTTTCACACAGGCATCTGGAAATAGTAGATCTTGATACTTTCATCTCTTCACTTTTGCCGCTATTAATGTTGTCACGGAGTTGTCCTGCTGTCAACCTGATTTTTTTATGTCATACACCGATAACAAACATCAGAGGCACTTCCATTTTGCACCTCCATCGCCACTAGTTTTCAGGGAACCGGTCTGTTTGAAACGCTTGATGGTTTTTCTTACAGTGCCATGGCAGCAGTTCAGTCAGCATCATGAAAGGCCACAGCATGGCCATGAACAATCTTCGAGAGCTCCCACCGTGGTGCCGTCATGTTTACTGTGACACTGCTCAAAGTTCATGTGACCTTATATTTTATTTATTTATCCTTTATTTAGCCAGGAAGGTCCCATTGAGATAGAAGATCTCTTCTTCCAGGGAGTCCTGGTCAAGACAGCAGCATAAATAGTTGTAAACATATAAACATAAAAAAGAAAGGGAAAAAAATCACATTTCAGTATATACAATGCATAAAAGCAGCACAGCGGTAATAATTAAAGGAGAAACATACAGGCCATAATCAAGACATCTGTAACACATTCCATCTCCATATCACAGATTATGTAAAACAGCAACATGTTTCCATCAGGGCAGTTTGTAAAAGTCTTATAAAAGAATTTAAAAAATTTCAGAGCTAATTTTGCAGAATAATGTAGCCTAACTAATTTCAACAAATTAATTTAGCATCAATAATCATGGAATGAGCCTTCAAACATGCATTCAGGCTATGTAAGTCCAAAAAAAAAAAAAAAAAAAAAAAAAACACCTTGCGACACCTCTCAATTGTTATGACCGAGAGGCACTCCGAGAGTGCAAACCGCTGCCGAGGCAGCAAAGTGGAAATCTTGCTGAGTGAACATTGCTCATTAGAAATTTAAGGATAGTTTCCGTCCCTGATGCGAGACCAATCAACCCACAAAATTTGAGTGATATCACTGGGAGGGATGTTCAGTTATTGCACGTCATGGGATTTCAACATGGCTGCCTTGGCCGCCATATTGTTTGACTGATTGCAGTCAAAACTAGAGGCACTCCTAGAGTGCAAACCTCCGCCACGGTAGCACAATCCAAATCTTGCTGAGTGGGAGCAAAGTTCAGTTATCGCGTGTCATACGATTTCAAGATGGCGGCCCTGGCAGCCATATTGTTTCACTGACCATGGTGAAAATCAATAGGGTCCATCCTTGATGTAATAGCAATGCACCCACAAAATTTCAGACAAATCCGGGCATTACTTTTTGAGTTATGTTGTTCACAAACAGACAGACAGACAAGACAGATAAACAAACAAACTGGGGCGAAAACATAACCTCCGTCCCAATTTCGTTGGCGGAGGTAATCAGTAGGGTCCATCCCTGATGTAATAGCAACTCACCTACAAAATTTCAGAGATAACTCAAAAAGTAATGCACTGATATCTTGTACACAGACAGACAAACAAACCAACGCCGGCAAAAACATAATCTCCTTGGCAGAGGTATGAACTGATGTTTGTGTTTTTGTTTCTTACCCATATTTTCCCTTAATATACTTGCAGGAATGATTTTTTTTTTTTTTGTTCTCACTGCCTAAAATAATATTTTTCAATACATTTTATCAAAACATTATAGGGAAGTAATATATTAGGACCTTTTTTGTATGAAAGTCAGGGTATATAATCATTACTGCACACTATGCATTCTTACAAACAAAATGAATGCACTCCCAGAGTGACAACTTTTTAAAACCTCAACATTTGTCCTCAAATTATTCTCAGTAACATCAGTTTACCATTCCTCACTCCAAGCTTGAATGGATAGAGGGCAGCACAGGAACAACTGTGCAGTACACGATAAACAGAGGTAGCCACCAAATCCACAAGCTGCAGCAGAAACAGTGTTTGGTATTCTTGGAGCATATCAATTAGCATGCGTCTGTCAAATTATAAATCAATGGGATCAGTCCTGACAAAGATTGGTGACTTTTCAAAAAATTCCTGAGTGAAAAGATGGGGATTTTTAAGATTTATTTCTTACCCAACATCCCAATGACTAACTTGGCCAGACAGTTTCAAGCGGCCTTCATTGTACTACATGAGACAAATACAATCTATCGTTAAACATTACAATTACGCAGAATGTAAAGCCAGATCCCTCAACCTTTGAAGAGCTTACTCGAGTATTCGGCTCAACAGGGAGCACTCGCCTGAGGCATGAACCAGTCTGTCACAGTGATGTAAAGATCCCTCAGCACATAAATGCATTTAACAGTACTTTTGAGGAAATGGCAGAGATTCACACAGAAGTCCAAAACACTTCTGCTAGTGGTGCCATCCAGCTAGAGACCTACCTGGGACAGTTCAAAGTCAACTGAGAAGACGAAACTGTGCAGTACAGAGCAGCCAATTGAAACCGCCTCCCTCCTCTGCCACTACCGTCGAGGTAAAAAGTTTCCTGATGATTTATAACAGCTCAGGGAGCAGAGGTGATGCCAAAAAAATATTAGCTGATGACAGCCATCTTATTTGAGTGACCACCTTGTGTTTATAGATATACTGTACATAGGACCCCTGACCAACACGAAGCTTGCAAAATTTTAGAAGTTGATCAGGCAATTGGTTTTGGAGTTAAAAGTATTAGTTCGCTATAACGCCACGGATTTATACCAAATTTGGTAAGTGTGAGTATAATTACTGGCAGATAAGGGATCTCGAGTTTGGTTATGATTGGACATTGCATTCTGGAGTTATAGCTCATTATAGCAATAGAGACCATGACCACAAAATTCACTCACTGCGTTTATATCTTTCTACATAGCACCTTCATGTACTTTAAAAAGATCTTGGTCTGAAGATGCTGAGTACCTAATTTCAGGCAAATTGGTAACACTTTGTTGGAGATGGAGAATGAAAGGTTTTACAAATACAACCCCAATTCCGAAATAGTTGGGACGAAGTGTAAATTGTGAATAAAATCAAAATGCAATGACTTTCAGATCACATGAGCCAATATGTCATTTACAATAGAACCTAGATAACATTTCAAATGTTGAACCTGAGTCATTTTACATTTTTATCCACAAAATGAGCTTATTTCAAATTTTCTGGCTGCAAAAGGTCTCAGAAAAGTTGGGACACAGGCAAAAAAGGGCTGAAGAAGCAATAAATATATAAGAGAATCAGCTGGAAGAACATTTAACAAGTATTAAGTTAACTGGCATCAGGTGTGTAACATGATTGGCTATAAAAGGGATGTCTTAGAGAGGCTGAGTCTCTCAGGAGTAAAGATGGCCAGAGGCTCTCCATCCTGTGAAGGCTTGCGTAAAAAAAATTGTGGAATACTTTAAAAATAACGTTCCTCAATGTCAAATTGCAAACGCTTTGAAGGTCTCATCATCGACAATGCATAGCATCATCAAAAGATTCAGAGAAACTGGAAAAATCTCTGTGCGTTAAGGGACAAAGCCGAAGACCTTTACTGGATGCCTATGATCTTCGGGCCCTCAGACGCCACTGCATCACTCACCGGCATGATTCTGTCATTGACATTACTAAATGGGCCCAGGAATACTTCAAGAAACCACTGTCTGTAAACACAGTCCGCTGTGCCATCCACAGATGCCACCTAAAACTCAATCATGCAAAAAGGAAGCCATTGTTGAGCATGATCCAGAAGCACTGCCGTGTTCTGTGGGCCAAGGCTCATTTAAAATGGACTGTAGCAAAGTGGCAAAGTGTCCTGCGGTCAGACGAGTCCAAATTTGACATTCTTGTTGGAAATCATGGGCGTCGTGTCCTCTGGGCTAAAGAGGAGAAAGACCACCCCCCCTGTTATCAGTGTTCAGTTCAAAAGCCAGGATCTCTCATGGTATGGGGATGCATTAGTGCATATAGTATGGGACACTTGCATGTTTTAAAAAGCACCATGAATGCTGAAAGGTATATAAAGGTTTTAGAGCAACATATGCTCCCCTCCAGATGACATCTATTCCAGGAAAGGCCTTCTGTATTTCAGCAGGACAATGCAAAACCACATACTGCAGCTATTACAACAGCATGGCTTCGTAGTAGAAGAGTCCGTGTGCTGAACTGGCCTGCCTGCAGTCCTGATCTTTCACCGATTGAGAACATTTGGCGTATAATTAAACGAAAAGTCCGTCAAAGGAGACCCAAAACTCTCCAGCAGCTGGAAGCCTGTATTAAACAAGAGTGAGATCAAAGTCCAATGGCTAAACTCAAGAAACTTGTCTCCTCAATGCCCAGACGCCTCCACTCTGTGTTAAAAAGAAAAGGGGATGCTACACCATGGTAAACAGGCCCCTGTCCCAACTTTTTTGAGACCTATAGTAGCCATCAAATTTAAAATGAGCTCATTTTGTGGATAAAATTGTAAAATTTCTCAGTTTCAACATTTGCTATGTTATCTCTGTTCTATTGTGAATAAAATACTGGCTGGTGTGATTTGAAAGTCATTGCGTTTTGACGTTATTCACAATTTACACTTTGTCCCAACTATTATGTAATTGGGGTTGTATATCATGGGGGAAGGGTGACTGTGATTGACAGACTTATCAAAGAACTTGCTTTATTTAAATGACCCCATTCCAGCTCTAGAACAAAGTTTAGTATAGAGGAAAGGCTCATGTGCTTTGAATGTTCTTTTGTTTCTTTTTCTTATACTAATAATAGCAATTAATTCTATTATATTGAATTCTTTTGTGTTTTATCTTTGCCTGAATCACCAAAGTCTCCTAAAATGAATTTTGGTCGGTTTTGAAGTCCTCTGAGTGATGGGCTAGACCTCAGTTCAGTCTTCCACTCCTTTGGATTTTAAGATTTAATCCTGTATCCTCCCTGAAGATCAAGCTACATGTATACAGCAGCCAAACTACTATCTCTGTGTCCTTATTGAGCAGGAGTAGTTGAGGGACGATCCGTGTTGACAATTGGGCCCATTAGAAATGCCACAACTATACCGTTAAGAGTGGATTGCCCCAAGAACTAGCCACCTGGGGTGCTCTGGGTTTGTGACGTGGCAAGATGGGTTAATTGATAACATCCCACATCATGAGAAAATTGTACAACAGACATTACAGCTTAGTTTCAATCACTGCCGATAGGTGGCAGCACTCCAAAGTACCTGGAAATAGACCAATTTCATTCCATTGGTACTCCTCACTGAAAGCAGCGCCCAAAGATTTTATTTCTGATTTTGAAAGAGAAGGTCAAAAGGTACATTATAAAGTATGGCTCATCATCCAGCTCCCTGCAGCAATTTAGTTATGGGGTCTGATTTTAACCATTGTTCAAAACTTGTATTTTGGGTAGGGGGTGTATTGTCCATGTTATCGCTGCTAATGATGGATGTATCCTAATAATTTTCCACAAATAAGTAGACCACATAATAGGTATGCTACCTTCAAAATGGCAGTCTTCTTGGGTTTTGAGTATTTTGTATAGAGCTGCTCAAAATCCCCACCAAAAAACACTGTAAAAAAGGCTTAAAAACATCCAAATTCCAGCTTTTGGCTCTAATTCCACAATGGTTCAAGCGATTGAACTAATATTTGGCATGTCATCATCCCTTCATAGAAGGTGCCTCAATACCAAATTTCAACCAAATTGGCCAACCCCCACCTTGTCACCGTTTGCATGGTCTTCTCGTGGACACGCACTTAATACCAATTAGGGCCATTATTAGGCTCCATGTCACATAAATCTCAGCTAGCTCTTGGGCTAAGATGCCTTGGCTGCAGCATGTTGACCCTGGAGTGACGTCATGTCTTTGCCAGCGCTATGCAGAAAAAAATGTTGCTGGCGGGGGTTCCGTTGCGGGGGGGGGTTTAGCACCCCTCCAGAACAATGGTAGGGGAAACACTATAGTCATCATGAAGGAGATTTATTTGATTTGCTGCTGCTTATAATGTGCAACATGCTAAAAGCAATTGCTGAAGTTAATGTCATGCATTCTTATGAATTGCCGTATAAGCTTTGCGCGTGGTTCATCCATTTTCCATATAAATTATCGCACCCGCACAAAATGGCCTAATGTAAGCCCACGATAAAAACTGTACAATCGCGTTCGTGCAAATCTGTGCTGATCTATAGCCATTTAAATTTCAAAATGCAACAATCAAACATGCCATCTTAATAAATAGGACTATCTAGTCATTCAAAAAAGTAAATAAGCGAAGCCACTGTTTGATTGCTAATTTACAAATATGGAATAAGAGGGACCGCATTAAAATGGATCAAAAATTACTTAACAAGTAGGACGCAATTTGTGCAGATGGGTAATAGCAAATCAAATTGCTTGGACATTACCTGTGGAATTCCTCAGGGCTCGGTCATAGGTCCCAAGTTGTTCATAATTTACATAAATGACATTGTTAAGGTGTCCGATATCCTGAAACTAATTTTATTCGCAGACGACACGACTATTTTTTGCTCAGGTGTCGATCTCAAACAATTGGTAAAATTGGCTAATAACGAAATGTCCAAACTTCACACGTGGTTTAATGTAAACAAATTATCACTGAATCTTACAAAGACCAAATTTATGATATTTGGGAAAAAAGGCCTAAAGGACGACATAGACTTAAAGGTAAATGGTACCAGCATTGAAAGGGTAAACGAATATAAAGTCATGGGAGTTATGTTAGATAATCTCTAAAGCTGGAAACCACATGTAAATTTGGTTCAAAGAAAGTTAGCTAAAAGCGTGTCTATTCTTTGGAAAATGCAGAAATTATTAAAACACAAGTCTCTTAAAATAATCTATTCAGCACTCATAGCACCCCACTTACATTACTGCGCTGAAGTATGGGGACACACTTATAATAATACAATAGAATCATTGTTTAAACTCCAAAAAAAGGCCCTTAGAATTATTCATTACGTTCCTTATGGAACTCATACAAACGATTTGTTTATTAAGGCAAAGTTTCTTAAATTATATATATATATATAGGATATATATATATATGGCGTAGGATATAATAAAATTCAACTCCTTGCAAATTGTATATTTAGGATACCACAAAGAATTGCCTAGAAATATACAATGCCTATTTCTTCAACGTGAATGTATCCATGACCTAAGAGGCAGAATGTTGTTGCAAACGAGAAGGGTCAAATCGACTCGGAGTGAGCACTCCTTATCTGTGGCTGAGTCAGTGCATGGAACATACTTGAAGACAATATTAGAATGGCAGACAATCTGAAGGTCTTTAAGTATCTTTTTTGAAATGTGCATGTTTGAATAACTATAAACTTATCCAACAAAATGGCACTGGATAAATTAAACGGAACCATAACGGGCATAAACAATAGGGGTTGTTTAGACTAAATATGTGGACTGCTATTGTTAAATCTGTACCATTGCATCTACTGGACACACCAGGCCATCTGTCTGAAAGACAACCGTCACAGCACATTACTACAGACAGCTGTAACCAACATGGACCTTATAAACTGGTCGTTAAATGCAATTGACAAAATTATTTCCACGAGGCGGACAGGTTCTGGAGAACCGACATGCCCGGATGGGACATTCCCCCGCTGGTTACACCATGGATGCATGGGGAAAGTGGCGTTCGCTGTGTTTGGCAGTCCTGGACATCGAGGATGTAGAGGACGTCTATCTAATTGGATTTATGATAGCGGGCCTGCTATCATTGGGGCTTGGTCTGTTTTTGATCGACCATAGGATAAAGAAAACTTTGAAAAGCATGGTTATCCTCGACAGAAAGCTCAATAAAATTGGATTCGACGTCAAGGAAGGCAATGATGGACTAAACATACTGTAGAAGTCATTAAATCCGATAAGGCAAGAAGAGGAACCAAGTCGACGGAATGATGACTAATTAAGAGATCCATGCAAAGATCTGGTATTATTGCACCTTCCAACTACTCCAAATCACTAGGAACAAACCAAATGATGAAGAAAGGAGTCCAGGTTTTTCTGGACCAAGTCTAAATGGATTAAATCAAGAGTGACATTCAAATCTAAACTTATATAAACACTCAGCTATATTGTGATTAAAATTCTTCATGATGTTCATAAATCTTTATGATCTTATGTTGTGACGCTTAAATCGTAGTGTAAATGGACACTCAGCTCTGTTGTGATTTATAAATCTTTATGATATCTTAACCATAATCAAACTGTTTTTCTGGGAGTTGGGGGCGGGACTTTGACAAGCGATCTCGCTTCTCCCGCGACCCTTTCGGTCATGATACATGTTGTGTTGAAATTGTCATGAAACGACTATACAATCATGCCGAAATAAAAACAAAATAAAAAAATAAAAATTGAGCAAAGTAAATGGGGAACAGGATTAGGAGTAGCCTAACTGGTTAAAAGAAGACGATTCTGTAGTCATCTAATTGGCTCTGTTCAGCACGTCGCCAGAAAACACTGGTGTCCATTAGATTTTTTTTCCGGAAGCATTTCACATGCCCTCTGATGTTTGACACTTTCGGCAGCCATTCGTTCAAGACTGCATCGGGTTTAATAAAGGAAAAGGGCAAGCTCGGAGGTTCACCCCATGGCAGCAGGTGGTCTTAGTATGCTCTGAAAAACTGCGCTTGAAGATCGCCCCATCCCTATAAAGTGGTTTCAGAAAAAGTGAATATACGACCACCAAACCATCACTAAACCCCTGCAGCTAAAGGACATGCAGGTGAGACTTAATGTTGGTCATTTACTTTGTATCAGCATGAAAGCGAACTCCATTTATTGTAATTGGAGAGCAGGTCCCTCGACAATCATGGATGGCACAGCAATGTGTTGAAACACACGCCATTTCTGTTTTTCTGGCTATTGAGGAGGAGGATGGGAGAGTAACCTGGAAGTTCAAGAGCAACAGAGAACCAACAGATCTTTCTATAGCTAGTAATAAAACACAGGCAAGAGGAGGAGTGGACCTTGCTTTCAGTTACCACTTATGAACCACCATGTTTATTTTCATATCAAAACAGCCATTCATAACAGCATTGCAAATAAATGATAAGATTTTCATCGCTACAAAGTTATCAGGCTAAAATACAAGTGACATGGCATGCATTTATAAGCAAGATTCATTACAGGCCAACGTATTTTGAGCAAACTCAGTAAAATCACACCTCATTTAATCCTAGTCAGTTGGCCAGTTTGAGCACTTTTATTTTCGGGCAGAAAAACAATGAACCAAGAATCAATCAAGATTCATCAGAATAATTGTGATTAAGAGCAGCCAATGAAGTGAGGAAAAGTGCAAAGGAGACAACAGAATCACTCGTGAACAATAAATATCTTCAGCGTCTGATCAACTTCAGTGGACTGTCCACATATGAAGACTGCATGAACAGCATGGAGAAGCAATTTAAGAGCATCAGGTTTTTCCCAATCTGTTTTAGCCAAATAATGCTGCTGGTGGAAATTTTGTGTTTAAATGTTCAGTCCTTCAGTTTTTTTTATATCAATCATCTAGTGGTTATATAACAATCAGGGAAAAGGAGAGAACATCGCACAATGGGGTCTATTCTCCCATGCGCGTAAATCGAAAAAAGCGCATAGCTACGTGCTTTTCAGCCTACGCGTATTCTCCCCTTGACTTAAGTCTGTGCATTACGCGCCCCAAAGGCAGTTACGCACTTTGGGCGGAGCAAGGCCAAAATCTGGGCGTTTCTCAGGCAAATAACACTTACGCGTATTCTCCCCCTGGCTTACGCGCTTTTTCTGTTAAGCACTTTTGGGGGCTGTATTAAGGTCAAGCGCCAATATAAGGCGAAATAGAATATTGCGTTTGATGTCGGTTATAGGCCGAATTTTAACATTTATTTTATTTAACATGGTAAAGGTTGAGACATTTAATATTCGATTGTTCATCCTTATTTCTAAACTACATTTCTCATAACCATAATAAATTATCAAAAAACAAAATCATCACATGATATTACGCAACAGCCTGTTCTCCATCATTCTACCATGCCCTCAAAATCTAAAACCAAAATGCCAGTCCTGCATTTGCTGCCACTCTTGCGTGAGTGGGAAAGAGTAAGAGGAGTACGCCCAGGTCGAAGACGACCACGCATATATCGGCCTCGTTTGGACATCCTGGGACTAACAGACACCGAGTGCATCCAGCGCTTTCGTCTGGACCGTGAGGCAATCATCTATCTTTGCCGACTTCTGGATGAACAGCTATCCAGTCGCAACAATCATCCACAAAACATACCCGTGGTCATCAAGGTCACAACTGTGCTGTTGGTCCTGGCATCTGGGTTGTTCCAGAGAGCGGCTGGCGTTGTCATACACATATCACCGGCGTCTGTGTCAAGGCGTCTGACACAGTTTGTTGACGCTCCAAGTTCTTCTCCATGCACTTCCACTGCAGAAAAAGTGGATGCCACCTCCTCCTCCAGTTCAGTGAAATGTACAGGGGATGATGGTTGCCCACCACCTGTTGCGTGCACACTTCTCCGGTGTGCAGAGAGCCTGGCTTTTACAACGTCCCGCAGATCTCTCCATTTATGCTTTAAATCGGGGATACTGCACTTACATCTCCCCACTGAAGCCACATCCAGAACGATTCGCAGCTTTCTTCCTCGGATCAGCCTTCACTGCCCTCTTGCCATACAACACCTTGTGATGCCTCTTCACTGATTTCACCAATACCGCTAACTCAGGGGAGGTGGATTAGACCGTATCGGACGAGGACTAGAGGATAGCCACGCCCCTAAAGCATATCCTGGCTTTATCCTTTATTCTAGTCTATTGGGACCATAATTTAAAAAATGAACATCACGAAATATCGAAGGAGACTTGAAACTTGCGATAGATACCATAAAATGATGTGGAAAATCATTATTGAAATAATAAATCAGGTGGGAAAGTAGGGTCATTTTCTCAAAGACTTCAATAGCATTGAACTTCTTTCTACAACCACTGACGTCGCCATCTGCTGGCCATTAAATATAATACAAATTTTTTAGATTTCTGCATCGACCTCACTTTTCAGACCCAGGTGCTGCGTCCATCTTTTTATGTAGTCTATGGCTCCGATTGGATACCACTAATCTAAAAAATGACAAGTCAGTACATTCATATCTGCGCATGAATATGTTACATTTTGATCACAAATGTTAGGAAAGAAATGTTTAAATCAAGCCTGATGTTACATTGCACACAAAATTAACCCCAGTCTCTTCCACACAGTCAGGCAAATAGCTTGCGAATAAATCACTGGTATCAGATCGGTATTTGGTACTGGCCGCCACCCGAAGCCCAGTATCAGTATCAGGACTGAAAAAGTCGAATTGGTGCATCCCTGACTTTTACGACTGAAATTCTTCCCATACCGATGAAACTTGCTAGGCTTTTTACTGGCGTAAGTTTGGTTATGGGTATGCAAATTAGTTTTGAAAAAAAAAACAAAAAAAACCTGATCACGTGGAAGGCTTTTCACCTGCATGAATTCTCTCATGGCGATGAAAATTACTTTTATCACTGAAACTCTTCTCACACTGCTCACATTTATAGGGCTTTTCACCTGTATGAATTCTTTGATGGGATTTTATATAAAATTTCCATGGGAAGCTCTTCTCACAATGATGACATTTGTAGGGCTTTTTACGTGAATGAATTAACTTATGACGATGCAAATGACCTTTAAGACGAAAGCTCTTCTCGCAATGATTACACCTGTAAGGATTTAAAATGGCATGATCGCGCTCATGGGATTTTAAACTAGACTTAAAAAGAAAAGTAATCCCACACTGATCGCATTTGTATGGCTTTTCACCTGTATGAATTCGTGCATGGGAACGTAAATTAGTTTGAGAAGTGAAGCTCTTCTCACACTGGCCGCATTTGAAGGGCTTTTCCCCAGTATGCATTCTCAAGTGGGAATTTAAGTGAGATTTCCTTGAAAAACTCTTCTCGCACTGATAACATCTGTGTGGCTTTTCACCGGTATGAGTTTGTGCATGGGAACGCAAGTTATTTGTACTACTGAAATTCTTGTCACATTGATTGCATTTGTAGGGCTTTTCACCAGTATGAATTCTCTGGTGGGATATTAAATAAGATTTCCACGAAAAGCTCTTCTCACACTGTTTACACTTGTAGGGCTTTTCCCCAGTGTGCATTCTAAGGTGAGATTTTAATTGAAATGTCCTCAAAAAACTTTTTTCGCAATGATGACATTTGTAGGGCTTCTCACCCGTATGAATTTGCACATGGGAAAGTAAATTACTTTTCCTACTGAAACTCTTCTCACACTGATTGCATTTGTAGGGCTTTTCACCTGTGTGAATTCTGTGGTGGGACTTTAAATGAGATCTGATTGGAAAACTCTTCTGACACTGATCACATTTGTAGGGCTTCTCACCCGAATGAATCTGGTGGTGAGATTTTGGTGGACATTTTCTCAAGATGTGTCTCTCACTTTCGGTGCATGAGTGGGCCCTTTCCCCAAGATGGATTCCCACTTGTATTAACTTTAATTGTTTTTTCCCTGATCTTCTGTTGTTTGGATTTGGCTCTCCTGCACACTGCCATGGTTCCCTCTGGGCTTTCACATCAACAGCAACTCCATTAAGCTCAGTGTTCATGAGATCACTCACTAAAACATCACTGGATTCAAGCTTCACTTCCTCAGACTTAAGATCAACACTCTTATTGTCTGGCAAGAAACTAACATGTTCAGTCTTAATATGGTTTCCGTCACCAGTCTCTGTTTTGACTTGGTCAGGATGTAGAAAGGTTACATATGCCAGATCGGCAAAATCTAGGCTCTCCTCTTTAATATGAACCCCAGTGTTGTTGGGTCCCAGATCAGTTTCTGTTTTTATCAGTGATGCTTCTGTGTGATGTAAATCACTGACCCTGCTGTTTGCAGTAACACACTCCGGCTCCAGTGTGTTGAGTCCTGGTGCAGTACATTTTGTCTCTGACTCTGCCATGTGGACAGACTCCAGTCCATGTAGTTCCTCTTCTTTCTCTCGGATCCTGTGCTGCTCGGGGAGCTCTGGTCCAGTTTTTCCCCCCACTGGACTTCTCCTTACATCGTTCCGCTGCACAAATGTGTTCAATAGTGCAGCTCCTGTAGGAAAACGGAGGAAGGGATTTTAGCCTTGAGCCAGTCACACTGCACTAAAATTTCTCCATTTGATTTGGACAGTTACATCCCTTCACTCTTTTGCATTATCAATTCTCTCACTTCTGCATGCCAAACAAACTTTAGAAAATGTCATATTCACGTGACAGTTTGAACTATTCAAACTGGCAGCTTCACCACTGAGCCGATTCAAACAGCATCACAAAGGAAGAGATGTGCGTGCGCAGTTGTTATAAGCGTGGACTTTGATGGTTTGCAAGTCATACAGCTAGAGTGCATGGTTGGGACAAAAAAAACCAAAAAAACAAAAAAACCCTAGACGGTCGCGCACAAGACTGGGGTTCGATCCATCCATCCATCCATCATCTATACCACTTATTCCTCAATAAGGTTGCAGGGTAAGCTGAAGCCTTTCCCAGCTCACTATGGGCAAAAGGCTCGGACACACCCTGGACAGCTCGCCAATTCAACACATCACGCACCATTTCGGGGTCCGATTCCCGCTACTTTCATATTTTAATATTTCATATCGACCTTTCCAATTCCTGCGACCTAACCTTATTTTTTAAAAGCCACAATCGCCTTTCCCAAACCCAAAAACCCAGTTCCCCCCTTGTGACTCCTGTGTGTCAATTTGCATCAGAATATAGGTGGCTGACGTTGACATACAGACGTTATAGAACAGTGCTCCCCAAACCTCTTCTGGAGGCCCACCTATCCTGCATGTTTTAGATCTCTCCCTGCTCCAGCATACATGATTCAAATGATCAGGTTGTCATCAATCAGCTTTAGGGGGTAAATAGAATGTAATCATTACCCGAGCTTGAATTGCAGGGGTGAAATACACTTGGTGGAAGAACACAAGTTGCAGCTTGATAATGAGTAAGGTAAAACAGGGTAACTTTGACACAACTTTCTACACAGCCTGAAGTAGTGCATTAGTGAACAAGTTTAATGCAGCATTAGATAGGTTGGGACCCATCATTGCTTAATATTTAATAAGGGTAGGATAGACCTGTCCGCTGCTGTGTGACATGAAAAAGATGGGTGTGATGTGTCAATGTTACCCAAGGTTTGCAGGGTAACATTGACACGTCATGCGGGTAGCTTTGACACACAGTATGACCAGTCAGCTCAAGCTGTAGGCTACGGACAGCCAGGCAGATTTTCAGTTGAAAGTACCGATTGATGTATATAGTCTTATCAGATCCCCACATATATCCACTGAGGTTTCGGAAGCAATTTTGATTTATACATGTAACATGCTGAGCTGTACTCCAAAATATATGTAAGACAGAAAAAAAATTAATTGAATTATGCATATTCCTAAGATTCGGATACATTATGATCTAGTACATGGAGACGAAATGAGTTTGGGTAACATTGACATGGCCATGGGGTAACTTTGACAGGCTGTCAATGTTACCCCAAAACCACAAATTTTATAAAATTATAGTAAATATTCAACACCAAAAGAAAGATACTGCATGAACATTTTATGCTCCTAAAGTTCGATATTTTGAGTAGGAAGTGAAACTTAAGTACAGTTTAGAAATAAAAGTTTTTTTAACAAACTTACCAGACATGAAGCAGCACCGCATGGGTTAGACCACCATTTTGTAAAGGAAAGTCACACGACCAGTCATATGATACCTGCTATTCTGACCAGATGGCAGCACCTGTACATCTTCAGGAAAGATAATTCAATATGCTACTGAAACAATACACTCAGATGCACATAACAAAAGGGTGTCAAAGTTACCCCGCGTTACCTTAGATCATTTGAATCACCTGTGCTGAAGCAGGGAGAGATCTAAAACAAGCAGGACAGGTGGGCCTCCAGGAGAGGTTTGGGAAACACTGGTATAGAAAATAGTAAGAAGTCAACCAAAGTCATAGGCTATCGTTCACTAGCATTGTAATGGCTACGTACCTAGCTAATTACAGTTTGCTTATATTGCAGGGCTGCCAACTTTCTACGCAATCTCATGCATACGGTCTAAGTTTCACACACTTTGAAGGCGTATTCACCGTGGTCAGCAATTATTCAACCAACGAATATTAATGAGATTCTTACGTGTAATTACAGTCCTTGTGAGTGGAAGTTTCAGTTTCACTTGCGTTACGGTGGATTTCACCACGAGTAACATGGAAGCGATTGTGACTCCAAACATTGTGCGCTTTTCCTCACTCAGGGGTTGGAAGCAATGTGCGTGTTTCATGATCGTTTAAATTGTTTAAACGAAATAAGACCATTTGAAACGTCTCCATGCAATTCCATTGCTTCCAACCCCTGTGCAAAGACAAACGTGAGAATTCCAGAGTTATAATTGATTTCCACGTCTCTCGTGGTGAAATCCACCGTAATGCACGTGAAACTGGTTAACTTCCATGCTCAAGGACTCAATTCCGCGTGAGAATCTCTTAAATACCCGTCAATTGAATAATTGCTGACTGCGGCATGGGAACGGGGGACACGTCCCTTTATGACAATTAGTCCTGGCTAGTTCTGAATCATTTTCCTTTACTGACGCGTATTCCAATTATCGTAACTGGTAACTGAAGACACGGTTTCTCTCCATATGCGATGGAACAGCGATGAAATCATGGGCTAAATCCAGTACAGTGGCGGAACCAGAACTGAGAATTGTGACAAAACATCCGTTTAAAACAGTTATTAGTCCTGACCTGTTCTCAGTCATTTTCATGATCAACGAAAGGTTCACTCCGAGAGCACGCCACACTTAACAGGTGCTGCTTGTTCTCCCTGATTACGTAAGAAGACAATCATTCATCTGGACGCGTATTTGCTGTATTTAAATCAACCTTATTCAAATTTGCATACCTGTCACTCTCACGCAAATAGCTTGAGCAGCACGCTGCCTATTTAACTGCCGAGTGCCACTTTTTTTCTTTTTTTTTTAATCAACCCACGCAATACCGAGAGTGAAAGGCGGCATTTCATTGGAACGCGGACCTGATCAATCAACGCGAAGCATTGGCCTATTAATAAGTAAATAATTTTTCTGTACTGAATTTCGCCCATGATTTCATCGCTGTTCGATCGCATATGGAGAGAAACCGTGTCTTCAGTTGCCAATAACGATAATTGAAGAAGGCGTCAGTAAAGGAAAATGATTCAGAACTAGCCAGGTCTAATTGTCATAAAGGGAGGTGTCTGCGCCCGCCCCCCCCAATTCCCGGTTCTAGAACCGCCACTGCGAGTGGCTAATTATGAATTACTTATGCAGTAATAACTGCCAGCTAGCAAGCTAACACGTCAATGACAGTTCACTTGTACAGTAATAACTGCTACACAGCTACCAAACTAGCCAATTATAGTATGCTTATACCGTATTAGCCGCTACCTAGCCAGCTAATTCATATGAAATAATCATTCCGTGGCGCTCATACTTCCAAGCGATACTAACTGGCTAACACTTGGTCTTTTGAGTCTACAAAACTCGAATTAGCTATCAGTATAACTAGCCAGTCAAACGTTAGCATAGCTACGTAGTTAGCTACTGTTAGCTCCAATTCCATCTTGGGCAAATAATTTGTAGCAAGCGGTGACATAACATTCACTACACAGACTTATTTCCATTAAAACGCCTGGCTACAGTGATGATGGTTATTAGCGGAGTTTCATTCTCACTAAACTGGATTTTTTTTTGAAGTGGAGGGAATTTGCGCCGAACAACGCTTGAAAAGATATACGGGTGGAAAGGAACAGGACAGTATTGTGGTGGGAGAAGAGTTTTATATATTATATTACAGAGACAATTGAAATGGCTCCCCTCCATTGTTGTTGGTGTCAAGGGTATGGTCATGTAGCAGCAGTTTTAAAAAAATTAGTGTTGTCCATGCAGGTGTGGAAAAGAATGATGAACAGATGACTGTGTACTGCCATAAGAGAAGGTTGTTTGTTTTCACTGGGGGGCAATCATGAAGCTGGGGCAAAGCAGTGCGAACGGAGGAAATCAGAAAGTGAGGTTGAGCGGACATGGGCACAGAATGCCGGGCGAGTGAACGCTGTGCGCGTCTAGCTGCCGCTGCTCCCCGGTACCTTTTATTTTTTACCAAACTTTTATTGTTTTTATTGTGCGGTCTAACCGATCCTGCCTGACTGCAACGGATTCGACTTTTGCAATCCTCGCTACTGCAGCCCTTGCCATACCAACGTCTTGTCCGGAGTTGGTGAGTGGCTCGGTTCACTCTTACCTGAGCCGCCTGGATTAATAGGATGTGTCTCGGGCTGGTGCTCACCTGGACTGCCCTGCTCATGACATCCCATCCTTCGACTGCAGTCATCCGGTACTCGGTGAGGGAGCTTTTACAACTACGCTTCCGCCTGGCTGACTTGGGAGCTTTTACAACGACGCTTCCGCCTGGCTGAATTACCATCACCTGAGCTGCACCTTTTCACGGACATTGCCTATCATCCTCGCCGAAAATATATCCATCGTGGGTCCCGTCGGAGTTTCCAGTTTGACATGTCCTAGCTAGCCTGCCTCGGCTGGCTATCAGTCACGGCTCCCATGCCTTCACCAAAGTCAACTTCGGACTTTTCAACATTCGTTCACTGACAAACAAAGGACTCCTGCTTCAAGATCTCCGAACTGACTGTAAGTTCGATTTTTTATGCTCAACTGAAACTTGGAAACAACCTGGCGTTTTCTCCGCACTGAATGAATCCACACCAGCTGGGTTTGTTTACACCTCTCAGCCTCGCCTCCTCTTCTTCTTCTGTCATTTACGAGAGCATACAAGCTTAGTGCATTACCGCCATCTACTGGACTGAAGTCTGATCACCTTGGGACGTCAGTAAATAACTGAATTAACAGAAAAAAAGGCTAAAGTCTTCTTGCCAATTGTGTTTCTTTCAGAAAATCTCACTGCTTTGGCTGTGAACTGTGTTCCAGGTAAACTCAATAGGTTGCTCAATGTAACAGAGTTCTTTGTTACCCTCTTAAGATGTTCTCTCTCTTCAGAGTATTGCCAACATGTCAGAAGTACATGCTTCGCAGTTTTTGTTTCTCTGCAGTATGGGCACATTCCCGTCTCATGTTTCCCTATTGTGTGTAGACCGCTGTTCAGTCCTGTGTGTCCTAGTCTTAGCCTGGTGAACCAGGTTTCCTCCTGTCGTGTGAATGAGCTGATCTTTTTAACTGTTACCGCTTGTTGAACACCATATAAATGCCTACCCTTCTCCCCCTTATCCCATTTATCTTGCCAAAGTTTCTGAATACCATCTTTGGTTCAGCCTCGCCTCTCTGGCCGAGGTGGAGGTCTCACAATGATCTCAGTTCCTACCTTTGCTTCATTTGAATCCATTGTAGCGCAACTGAATGGACCTTCTCCTGTTGTTGTGGCTATCGTATAGCGTCCTCCCAAGTTAAAAAAAAGATTTCATACAAGAACTTGGCGCTTTTCTCACCCATATGTGTGCGCTCTCCTCTAATTTAATTCTGTTGGGTGATTTTAATATCCATATGGACAATACCAGTAATCCGCTCACCTGTGACTTCATCTCCTGTCAAGACAGTTTTGGCCTACAACAACATGTTAACTTTCCAACCCACTGTGAAGGTCATATTCTGGACCTGATTTGTTGTTCCGGTGTCACTCCTTTTAACTGTTTTGCAGCTGCCCTTCCAATTTCTGATCATTAATTTCATTCAATGTCAATGTAACATTATCTAAAACCTCTGCCCCACGTCTCATCACATTTCGTAATCTCAAGAACATTGATATTAATACTCTCTCTCATGGTATCAACTCACTCCCTCCCTTTGATTCTCTCTCTTCCCCTGATGACCTGGTCTGTCACTACAATACTGGTCTTCACAATCTTCTTAACATCCTCGGCCCTCTGAAAACTCCCTCTGTCTTTTCCCGTTCTGCTCCCTGGTTCACACCTGCCTTACGCCAACTAAAGGCTAAAGGTCGCCGGCTGGAACTTCTTTACAAGAAAACTGGACGTACGGTGCATAAAGAATTATTCAATAACCATATTCTCACGTACAAGGGTGCCCTCTCCTCTGCTAAATCCTCATATTATTCCGCTCTTATAACATCAAGCGATGGCAATTGGCAACACACGATCACTTTTCTCACTGGTCAACAAGATCCTTCATCCCCCTGACCCTCTGGCCTCTCACTTTTCCTCTGATGCACTCTGTAATTCCTTAATGTCCTTTCTTATTGCCAAAGTAGACAAGATCCACCAACAACTGCCCTCAATCACTCCTAATTGCAACTACCCCCTGGCCCACCCCTCCTCTTTCACTCACTCATTTTCATGCTTCGATCTTCCCTCTGAAACAGAAATCTCAGCTCTCGTTGGAAAATCCAAGCCTGCTACCTGTCATCTTGACCCTCTCCCTTCCTTCCCTTGCTTCTCTGATCACCAGTATCATCCACTCCTCCCTGTCCTCTGGTGTTGTTCCCTCTTCTTTTAAATCAGCTTCTATTACTCCCATTCTCAAAAAAGCCTAGTACTGACCCTAATAATTTCAATAACCTCCGCCCCATCTCTAATCTACCTTTTCTGTCAAAAATTCTTGAAAAAATAGTGGCCTCTCAGCTCCATTCTCACCTATCTGACAAAAACCTGTTTGGACAACTCCAATCTGGTTTTCGCCCCCACCACAGCACAGAAACTGCTCTAGTTAAAGTCACTAATGATCTCATCATGGCAGCAGATTCTGGACTATTATCTATTCTCATCCTTCTTGATCTGAGTGTAGCATTTGATACCATTTCCCACAATATTCTCCTTGACAGACTTTCTTCTATTGGTATTTTAGATACACCCTTTCAATGGTTTAAATCATATCTCCCTGGCCGCTCTCAGTTCGTTCAACTCCATTCCTTCAAATCGCAACCTTTTCCAGTTACCTCCGGCGTTGCCCAGGGCTCTGTCCTTGGTCCCCTTCTTTTCCTCATCTACCTTCTTCCACTTGGCCATATCTTCCAGAAATTTAACATTAACTTTCATTGCTACGCAGATGATACCCAGCTCTACCTCTCTGCCAAAGCCAATTCCGCCCTCCCGCCCACTTCCCTCTGTGATTGCCTCCACGAAATCAAATCCTGGTCCTCAATCAATTTTCTCAAACTCAACAGTGATAAAACCAAAATTTTACTTATTGGCACCAAATCCATCCTGTCAAAGTCTGGCATTTTTACCTTCCCGATCGATCAGTCCTTGATTTCCCTTTGCCCTCAGGTTAAGAGTCTGGGTGTCATCCTTAATGCCACGCTTTCTTTTCATGCTCACATCAATCACGTTACTCGGACAGCATACTTTCATCTACGCAACATTAATCGCCTCCGCCCATCCCTCACACCAACCACCGCCACTATTCTTGTCCATTCTCTTGTCACCTCCCGTCTTGATTATTGTAATTCACTTCTCTTTGGTCTTCCACATAAATCCCTCCATAAACTTCAAGTAGTCCAGAATGCTGCAGCCCGTATCATCTCCAAAATTCCGTCCACTCATCACATCACCCCATTCTACAACATCTCCATTGGCTCCCCGTCCGCTACCACATTGACTTTAAAATTCTTCTTCTCACCTTCAAAGCTATTCACAACCTTGCTCCCTCATATATCTCTGATCTCCTTCACATCAACACTCCCTCCTGCACTCTCGGATCTTCTTCTTCGATCAATCTCTCTGTTCCCTCTACCCGTCTGTCCACCTTTGGTTCCCGAGCTTTCAGCCGCTCTGCCCCTCGCCTCTGGAATTCCCTCTCCTCTGATCTTAGAAACAGTACCTCTGTCCACATTTTCAAATCACGCTTAAAGACCCATCTGTTCAGACTTGCATATTCTGTTTAACTGTTTTATTTTGTGTTTATTTTTGTCTCTCTTTTCTTTTAATCTTGTTGTACAGTGTCCTTGAGTGTCCTGAAAGGCGCTATATAAATAAAATGTATTATTATTTTATTATTATTAGAATAAGATGCTATATGCAGAGGCAACTAAGAAAGTAAGGATAGAAAAATAAGCAGTGAGGAAAGAGCAATTGATATGAGGACAGGACGAAGTAGACAAACAGCTTTCGAGTGTTGTAAAAAGAAGGTTTTTAGCATTCATAGCAATGGTGTTTGAGTGCACCAGCAAAACTGAAATGAAGAGGGAGAGAATAAAGATGTTGGTACAAAACCCAAAACCAGTGAAGTTGGCACATTATGTAAATCCTAGATAAAAACAGAATACAATGATTTGCAAATCCTTTTCAACTTATATTCAATTGAATACACTGCAAAGACAAGATGTTTAATGTTCAAACTGAGAAACTTTATTTTTTTTTTGCAAATAATCATTAACTTAGAATTTAAAGGCAGCAACACATTGCAAAAAAGTTGGCACAGGGGCCTTTTTACCACTGTGTTACATCACCTTTCCTTTTAACGACACTCAGTAAACGTTTGGGAACTGAGGAGACCAATTTTGAAGCTTTTCAGGTGGAACTCTTTCCCATTCTTGCTTGATGTACAGCTTAAGTTGTTCAACAGTCCGGGGTCTCCGTTGTCGTATTTTACGCTTCATAATGCGCCACACATTTTCAATGGGAGACAGGTCTGGACTACAGGCAGGCCAGTCTAGTACCCGCACTCTTTTACTACGGAGCTATGCTGTTGTAACACGTACAGAATGTGGCTTGGCATTGTCTTACTGAAATAAGCAGGGTGTCCATGAAAAAGACGTTGCTTGGATGGCAACATATGTTGCTCCAAAACCTGTATGTACCTTTCAGCATTAATGGTGCCTTCACATATGTGTAAGTTGCCCATGCCTTGGGCACTAATACACCCCCATACCATCACAGATGCTGGCTTTTGAACTTTGCGCCTATAACAGTCCGGTTCTTTTCCTCTTTGGTCCGGAGGACACGACGTCCACAGTTTCCAAAAACAATTTGAAATGTGGACTCGCCAGACCACAGAACACTTTTCCACTTTGCATCAGTCCATCTTAGATGAGCTTGGGCCCAGCCCGAAGCCGGGCGCTTCTGGGTGCTGTTGATAAATGGCTTTCGCTTTGCATTGTAGAGTTTTAACTTGCACTTGCAGATGTAGCGATTTAACTGTAGTTACTGACAGTGGTTTTCTGAAGTGTTCCTGAGCCCATGTGGTGATGTCCTCTACACACTGATGTCGGTTTTGATGCAGTACCGCCTGAGGGATCGAAGGTCACGGGCATTCAATGTTGGTTTTCGCCTTGTCGCTAGGTGCAGTGATTTCTCCAGATTCTCTGAACCTTTTGACGATATTACGGACCGTAGATGATGAAATCCCTAAATTTCTTGCAATAGCTCGTTGAGGAATGTTGTTTTTAAACTGTTCGACAATCAGCTCACGATTTGTTCACTAAGTGGTGACCTCGCCCCATCCTTGTTTGTGAATGACTGAGCATTTCAGGAAGCTGCTTTTATACCCAATCATGGCACCCACCTGTTCCCAATTAGCCCGCTTCACCTGTGGGATGTTCCAAATAAGTGTTTGATGAGCATTCCTCAACTCTCTGTCTTTTTTGCCACTTGTGCCAGCTTTTTTGAAACATGTTGCAGGCATCAAATTCCAAATGAGCTAATATTTGCAAAAAATTACAAAGTTTACCTGTTCGAACATTAAGTAACTTGTCTTTGCAGTGTATTCAATTGAATATAGGTTGAAAAGGATTTGCAAATCATTTTATTCTGTTTTTATTTACGATTTACACAACGTGCCAACTTCACTGGTTTTGGGTTTTGTACATGCAGCAAGAAAGATCTTCAAAGGAGACTGAAATCCAAGTCATTTTGGAAAAAAGGGCTTGGTGGGAGCCAAACATCGAGTGCTTAAATCATACAAGTGTAATCGAGTACTCAGGTGACTAGTAGTAAAAGTACCTGGTGTCAGAAGTAAAAGTTCCCATTCATTTTAAACATAGACTTTTTAAAATGTTCACTTATGAAGTACTTCCTGTAATTTTTACCCCGAAATGCTAATCTTTTTAGTCTAAAAAACTACATATCCAATGATCCTCCCAATTCCTGAACAGAACGAGTTCATAGCTATGCTTTAGAAATTATTCCTTGCAATACTTGATGGCTTTGGTGAAACGGTGTCAATGATTTAAAGAACAGCAGACTATGAAAAAAAAAATGTATAGCAAAATCTCATAATCAATGGGTTCTTGAGATCAAAGAAAGGTACTTTCAAAAGTGATTATTTTAAAAAGCCTAGGGGTAAAATGAAAGGGAACTTCTACTTCCAACACCAGTGTGATGTAGTCACCTCAGTACTCTTATTTTTGGGTCATTCCATGTCAAATGTCCGAATTTCAGAGAAAATTCCCACTTGACCATCTCAGATTTGGCTGCAAAAATTCCAGCGGGTGCATACACCTCCTAACAGGAGGAATCCAAAATTTTAGCTCTCAACTCGTAAACGTTTTGTCATTAAAAAATATTTTTGCAACTAAGTTCTGGCCCTTTTTGAACAGCGATTTCTGAGGAGCCACTTTCACATGGCTATATCTAGAAAAGAATTTCAGCTAAGTCCTTCAAATTTTCAGGAGTGAAAATCTGCTACTCTAACTTGAGGACTATGGACTATGGACTATGGATAAAATAAAGGTGTCCCTTTATTTTATCATATTTCTGGGTGCTTAAATTTGCACAAAAATTTTACTCTGCGCTCTGCGGTAGCATATTTGAAGGACTGTAAAAAGACTAATTTGAAAGACAGGGATTTGGTATTGCACATACAGCTTCCCATATATGTTGTGTATTTTGCATTCTACAACCCCAATTCCGAAATAGTTGGGATGAAGTGTAAAATTGTGAATAAAATCAAAATGCAATGACTTTCAGATCACATGAGCCAATATGTCATTTACAATAGAACATAGATAACATTTCAAACGTTGAAACTGAGACATTACATTTTTATCCACAAAATGAACCATTTCAAATTTTCTGGCTGCAACAGGTCTCATAAAAGTTGGGACACAGGCAAAAAAGGGCTGAAAAAGCAATTAATAAAAAAGCGAATCAGCTGAAAGAACATTTAGCAAGTAATTACGTTAACTGGCATCAGGTGTGTAACATGATTGGCTATAAAAGGGATGTCTTAGAGAGGCTGAGTCTCTCAGAAGTAAAGATGGTCAGAGGCTCTCCAACCTGTGAAGGCTTGCGTGAAAAAAATTGTGGAATACTTTAAAAACAATGTTCCTCACGTCAAGTTGCAAAGGCTTTGAAGATCTCATCATCAACAGTGCGTAACATCATCAAAAGATTCAGAGAAACTGGAAAAATCTCTGTGCGAAAGGGACAAGGCTGAAGACCTTTACTGGATGCCCGTGATCTTCGGGCCCTCAGACACCACAGCATCACTCACGATTCTGTCATTGACATTACTAAATGGGCTCAGGAATACTTCAAGAAACCACTGTCTGTAAACACAGTCTGTCGTGCCATCCACAGATGCCATCTAAAACTCTATCATGCAAAAAGGAAGCCATTGTTGAGCATGATCCAGAAGCGCTGCCGTGTTCTGTGGGCCAAGGCTCATTTAAAATGAACTGTAGCAAAGTGCCCTGTGGTCAGACAAGTCCAAATTTGACATTCTTGTTGGAAATCATGGGCGTTGTGTCTTCTGGGCTAAAGAGGAGAAAGACCACCCCTCCTGTTACAAGCTTTCAGTTCAAAAGCCAGCATCTCTGATGGTATGGGGATGCATTAGTGCATATGGTGTGGAACACTTGCATGTTTTAAAAAGCACCATGAATGCTGAAAGGTATACAAAGGTTTTAGAGCAACATGTGCTCCCCTCCAGACGACATCTATTCCAGGGAAGGCCTTGTGTATTTCAGCAGGACAATACAAAACCACATCCTGCAGCCATTACAACAGCATGGCTTTGTAGTAGAAGAGTCCGTGTGCTTAACTGGCCTGCTTGCAGTCCTGATCTTTCACCGATTGAGAACATTTGGCGCATAATTAAAGAAAAGCCCGTCAAAGGAGACCCAAAACTCTCCAGCAGCTGGACGCCTGCATTAAACAAGAGTGGGATCAAATTCCAATGGTTAAACTCAAGAAACTTGTCTCCTCAATGCCCAGACGCCTCCACTCTGTGTGAAAAAGAAGAGGGGATGCTGCACCACGGTAAACAGGCCCCTGTCCCAACTAATTTGAGACCTGTAGCAGCCGTCAAATTTGAAATAAGCTCATTTTGTGGATAAAATTGTAAAATTTCTCAGTTTCAACATTTGCTATGTTATCTCTGTTCAATTGTGAATAAAAAAACTGGTGTGATTTGAAAGTCATTGCATTTTGATTTTATTCATAATTTACACTTGTCCCAACTGTTTTGGAATTGGGGTTGTAATTCTGCCCCTCTCTTTTGAATAATCTAGAAAATATTAAGGCTTGAAAATGAAAAAAAAATTGTGCTATTTTTAACATTTTATACCAAAAAAATGACACCATCGGCCAACATCAAATTGACTGTTTTAGAAAGATTAGATGCCTAATCTGCATCCAACATGGTCTCTGTAATGTTAGTTCCGCTAATCTATCAATGTGCTACTTTCCCCTCAGATCTACAGGTGCCAGAACTCAAAAAAAACTGTGGAGTTGAAGGATTTCAGGCTCTTAAGAGCTGAAGCAGAATCTGGGCAGATTAAAGCGTTTCCTGGTTTATTTTCCTGAACCCACCGCTGGGTGAAGAGTACTGCCAGCATCTCCACTCTGTAGACTCCGAGATGATTTGGAATAGACCAATCCAGAGTACAGCCCACCTAGGCCTATCCAGCCAATGAGATCCAGGGCTGCAGTCACGTGACCGCACCCAGCTAGCGCTCGCCATAACCTCGGACAAACAAACACTTATCCGAACTGCTTTCTCTATTGGGAAGAGTACATTTGCACTTTGTTTTCGCATTTTTGTAATCATAAAATCTCACAATGGCAAAGCGGTGTTGTTACGGTGAGTGTAAATCGGACACGAGATACCCAGACAGGGTCGCACTACTTTCAGGAGGGAGAGGGCTGGATATGGCAATTTATTTGCTAATAATTACTCCTTATTCTGAAAGCTCAACTCGCTTAGTTTACGAACAATAACGCCTCTTGATGGCTTTGCACTGGGCTGTAAAAGGGTCAAGAGGCTGCAGGTTTTCATTCAAACAGAGCAGAAACACACCTGATACGATTAATGCAGGCTTCACACAGAGCTCCGTTTCAATCAAAGACTGTCTTGGGCAATAACACTTGGGTGCTCCGGAAAAGGTTTATGATCTTATCACACCATATGTAAATTGAATGCTACGTACCCTGCTTTGCAAGAGCACTGGCCGTGAACAATGCTTCTCTGTTCCTTGTCGATCGTAATTATCAATGAGTGTGGCTTCTGGGACTTCAGCATTGAGCGATAGCATTTGCATTTTGCTTCAACTTCACGGGCGTTTATAACAGAAAATGACACTTCGTGAATATACCCAGATAAAAAATAATTATAACCCTTATCTTTTTGCTTTTTTTATGAAGGGCGATCCGTTTTTTGAAAACTCGAGATTGATGTTTTCAGGAAGCGCTTCCAATGAGGTTATAAGGGATGTTGGCGCCATCTTCAGCAAAGCTTGACCTAGGTCCGGCCGTTGCTATGCGTAGTTAGGGGGTGGGCGGAGCTATGGATCGGTCTATTAGGTTTCTTGCACCAGCTTTCCTTTCTGGAACTCTCTCTGCCCTTTTTCAGTACCAGCCATCAGTGATACAAATGAGTTGAATGGAAATGTGTCCAGCAACAGGGAGACAGCATAAATAAATGGTTAAAAATACTGCTTACTAGACAAGTACATTGTACAGCCAGTTCACTGTCCGAAATCAGCCATTCTACAGAAATGAGTGAGTTAGCTCTATGCAAGGAGCAACATACAGCGAGCTACAGTTGTCAATATTCATATCAATAACGATAGGAGTACTAGCAAAAGTGAGGATAGACAGAACACAAACTAATAGTTGCAATAAAAAATGTAAAAGCAATGATCATTACAATGGATGGTTTCCATGTAAAGCTGGCAGGTTCATGTAAAAACTGTCCATCACAGAGCAGATAAGGCACAGTTTTCAGTTCTTTTAGGAGGTGGTGGGGAAAAATCATTTCGCTGATGGTTATTTAGTTTGAAGGTTCAATAGAAACCTGCAACAGTTGTCTGACCATTTCACTGGAAAATTTGGTAAAAGGAGAGCACATCTCACAAGGAGTCCATAAATGAGCAGGAAAGAATTCCCAGACGAAGAGCCCTGGTGATCCCTGGATGTTCAGCTCTCACAATCAACTACCCTCTGCTAACTTCATACCAGAGTCATTTTTCAGTGGTTGTTTGGAATTGCAAAAAATTGTCATATGCAGAGCATTTCAGGCCTTTCTGCTACTAATTCTAAGAAACATGTCAGTTTGAATTTGGTCACTTCACTATGAATCAAAGGGGAGCATTTGGATGTTGGGACTGTGATTGAAACAGAGTGAAAGCGTCCCGACTGGCAAACATGGGCCAAAAAGACCTCGGCACCAATGCATTTTTTTTTTTTTTTTTTTTTTTTATAACGAGTGGCGAGAACAGGCCATTCAGCCCAACTAGGCTCGCCAGTTTTTTTTTTTTTTTTTTTATCGTGAATGTATCACTTCAGATACTCAAAGACTCAATGGTATCTACCTTTAAGTCAAGCCTGCTCTTGAAAATTCCTAAGGTTTCTGCCTCAACAATATGGTCAGGCAAGCTATTCCACATCGAAATTACTTTATAATAGCTTTCATCTTTTATACCTGGAATTAACTTAGTGGCTCTTGTCTGATCTTTTTCTAGAGCCTCTATGTCTTTCTTAAAGTATGGACCCCAGAACTGTACACAATACTCCAGATGTGGTCTGACGAATGTGTTGTACAAGAGAAGTATCACCTCCTTGAATTTGTACTCAATACTTTTGGCAATGTATCCCAGCATCCGATTGGCTTTTTTAACTGCTACAGCACAATGGCTAGAATTCATGTGAAGCACATTCCAGTTTAAAACCTCCCATGAAGTAATCCTGTCTAAATTTTTTATCACCTACATGTACAACTTTACATTTCGCTACGTTAGATTTCATTTGCCACATTTCTGCCCAATTCTGGATTTTATCCAAATCATCCTGAATCACTTTAGTGGACTTTAGTTTGCCAAACCTCCCAATTTAGTATCATCTGCAAATTTAACCAATTTGCTCTCAATATTCCTATCAAGGTCATCAATATAGATGAGGAACTGCAGGGGTCCCAACACCGATCCCTGAGGGACGCCACTCCCCACCATACCTAGATCAGATGAGGTTCCACTGACCGCCACTCTTTTTGTTCTGTCCTGTAACCATTTTTAAATCCACTCCAGAATACCTCCTGTAACTCCAATGGAGCTCATTTTAAAAATTAGTCTCTTATGCAGTACTGTATCAAATGCTGTCTGAAAATCCAAGTACATTCTTCTCCAGTTTTGAAACACATTGTGTGAAAGAGCATTCAGGTACCTCTCAGGTGCTACATATTGTATGTTGCGTGTACGTATGTTTTTAATGAAAATGAATAGGACTTAATTTCCACCACGTACCATTGGATCACACTGGCCCTCATTTATCAAACTTGCATAGGATCTGGTGTAGATTGTGGTGTAAATATCAGCGTACGCCAGGTGTCACGTCTGATTTACTAAGAGTGTGTACGTCGCTGATTTTGGTGTAGAACTGGCGTGGCGTTGATAAATCTGTTGGCTGAAACCATTCGTAATTTACATGACATGCCCCTATAAATTCATGCTCCGGGAGTCATAGTCCTGCCCACTTTACGACATGGACTCTCAAAAGACGGCAAAGAAGAACTTCACTGAGCAGGAAATATAAATGATCACTTCCGAGGTGGAGAAAAACAAAATTATTTTATTTGGAAGCCTTAAAGAGTGGCATCAAGGGAGCCCAGAACACTGCAGTTTGGAAAACTATTGCTGCTGCTGTAAACACCGTTGGGGTGGAAAACCGGAGTGCAGCAGAGGTTTGATTTAATTCATTAATAAATTCAATTTATAGATCCATGATATTTCATGTTATATAGCCTACATAACTGACAATCAAAATGCTTTACATGTAGGTAAAAAAGAAAGTGGTCCAATTTTAAGATCGCCACCAAAAAACGGGTTGCTGCGCTCTGGCGCAGCAGCGCACGGACCGGTGGAGGCCAACCAGACTCAAACCTCCAGCTGCCACCGTTCCAGGAGCGCGTGGCAGCACTGATGGGCTCCCCCTCCATCGTGGGAATACGAGGCAGTGGCTAAATGGATGAGTCCCCACCGCCTCGATCAGAGCTGCATGAGGGTAATTGTTAAAATACAGTCTGCAGAGATCACTCTTCATTGTACTTTTATAAGTATTACTCCATGACATTTTATTGGGTGCCACACAAAACGAGCAGCCACTCGTCACTTTCCCGGAGGAAATCTTCTCTGTGCCTAAAGTTCCTCTCACGTCGGACGGAAGCGTCTTCTAACAATTGAAGATCTGCAATTGTCAAAATGTGATCACGGTCAAAGTGTCTGTAGGCTTATATATATCTGACTGGATGAGCATCTGACAAACCACACCGCATATCTGTCAAGCCATGCATTACGCTTGATCCAACTGATTGAAATTGTCAGCCGTCTGGCCTTACAACCAGGTTGTCTCGAAATAGAAGTTTAATTAATTTCTCAACACAGGTGTCTTATTTGTTCATTTATTTAGCCCATTTATTAATTTATCCTATTTGAGAAGAACAACAATAGCATGACGTCCGCATCGCTGCATATGGTTTATTATTCATTTTGACAGCTGCTCTCGTTCCTGTATGTTGTTCACTGGTTTCAAATGTGCGTACACCTGGTCAGACCTGGTGTGAGATTTTTGCGTACCGTTCGCTCACGTTCAGATTGATAAATGCCAATCCTTGCGGGAGATTTTGCATACACCAATTTTTTTTGTGTACGCACGTTTCATAAATGAGGGCCAGTGTCCCAGAAATGCTGCATAAGCTGTGTGGGGACCCTGACCGTGATGTCAGAGTGCAGAGTGGCTAGGTCCCTCCATTGTATTCAAGATCAAAGATCACCTAGGAGCTGTCCTAGGTGGCTTGAAGCTGTAGCACAAGCTTTGGAGCACAGAACAGTAATCAAATTAAAGACTCTTGTCTAGTGTGAATGGGGGGGGCAGTTTCTCAATTTCTGTACTTACAAGGACTTATGAGGTGAATCAGAATAGTCATACAGAGGTGGCCTTTTTGCTTTCAAGAGTCAAGGAAGAGTTGCAGGGAGATTTTTAAGGCACCTCGGGACATACAAAAATCGGATGCGGCTTTCCCTCAATGCATCATGGAGCAAGGGCTATTGATAACAACATGATTGATTCAAGAGGAAAACTACAATAAATGATGTAAAAAAAATTAAAAAATTAAAAATAAATAAAAACAGGCAAAATATCAAAACCCAACCACAGCCATTTTTACCATATAAGGATCAAAAGAAGCCCAATTGCGCAGGAAACCATCAAATCTTGTCAACATAGTAAGCTCAAGAATGTGTGTTGTGAATAAATGTTCAAAATTAACGCCTCTATTGAGGAAACAAGTTGATTCGATTTACGCAAGCAACCAATTCCAAATTCCATCCAATCAGTATGGCAACAGCAGCGCCAGTTAAATTAATATGGGGAAACGCGTTTACTCACCATTCAAGAAATTCACTTTTTCTTTCACTCTGTCCATCTCGATGGTTATCCATAAACACTCCAGTCATCGATGACTTCCCATTAGTACCTCACTTTGGCAATCCTACCCATATTCCACCATGAGGCTATCCACAACAAGAGAACAAATGAAATGTTCGCTAACGGTTGTTAGCAATTGATGCGTGTCCTGTGCAATCTCTGGTTCAGTAACAGTTCTGTTGTGTCTCCTGTGCAGTCTCTGTTCAGTAACGGTTCTGATGTGTCTCCTGTGCCGTCTCTGGTTCAGTAACGGTTCTGTTGTATCTCCTGTGCAGTCTCTGGTTCAGTAACGGTTCTGATGTGTCTCCTGTGCCGTCTCTGGTTCAGTAACGGTTCTGTTGTATCTCCTGTGCAGTCTCTGGTTCAGTAACGGTTCTGATGTGTCTCCTGTGCCTTCTCTGGTTCAGTAATGGTTCTGTTGTGTCTCCTGTGCAGTCTCTGGTTTAGTAACGGTTCTGTTGTGTCTCCTGTGCCGTCTCTGGTTCAGTAACGGTTCTGATGTGTCTCCTGTGCCGTCTCTGGTTCAGTAACGGTTCTGTTGTGTCTCCTGTGCAGTCTCTGGTTCAGTAACGGTTCTGATGTGTCTCCTGTGCAGTCTCTGGTTCAGTGATGGTTCTGATGCGTCTCCTGCGCCGTCTCTGGTTCAGTAACGGTTCTGATGCGTCTCCTGTGTCAGCTCTGGTTCAGTAAAGGTTTTGATGTGTCTCCTGTGCCGCCTCTGGTTCAGTAATGGTTCTGATGTGTCTCCTGTGCTGTTTCTGGTTCAGTAACGGTTCTGATGTGTCTCCTGTGCCGTCTCTGGTTGAGTAAAGGTTCTGATGTGTCTCCTGTGCAGTCTCTGGTTGAGTAAACGTTCTGATGTGTCTCCTGTGCCGTCTCTGGTTCAGTAAAGGTTCTGATGTGTCTCCTGTGCCCTCTCTGGTTCAGTAATGGTTCTGATGCGTCTCCTGTGTCGTCTCTGGTTGAGTAAAGGTTCTGATGTGTCTCCTGTGCCGTCTCTGGTTGAGTAAAGGTTCTGATGTGTCTCCTGTGCAGTCTCTGGTTGAGTAAATGTTCTGATGTGTCTCCCAGTGCCGCCTCTGGTTCAGTAAAGGTTCTGATGTGTCTCCTGTGCCCTCTCTGGTTCAGTAACGGTTCTGATGCGTCTCCTGTGTCGTCTCTGGTTGAGTAAAGGTTCTGATGTGTCTCCTGTGCCGTCTCTGGTTGAGTAAAGGTTCTGATGCGTCTCCTGTGCCGTCTCTGGTTGAGTAAAGGTTCTGATGCGTCTCCTGTGCCGTCTCTGGTTGAGTAAAGGTTCTGATGCATCTCCTGTGCCATCTCTGGTTGAGTAAAGGTTCTGATGTGTCTCCTGTGCTGTCTCTGGTTGAGTGAAGGTTCTCTTGGCTCAGCTCACCTCAGGATGTCTTTTCCCAGCATGTCAGCATTCGTTAGCATGACTAGCCAAGTAGCAATTGTCAACATTTTCAGCTATCCTGATAGCTGGTCAAATCAGTACATCCTTACATTAATTTCTTTTTAAAAATATATATTTCTGTTAGCATTCAGAGCTGGACAGAATTAGGATAGAATAGGCAAGCTTTAGATTAGAATATTTAGTTATTAGCCCAGGGGACTTCTTTCCCTCGATCTGTGGCATCTTTACGTAACTTTCATTTCTGTGTCTGAACATTGAGAGTGGTACCTTTTCCAATATATTTCTCATTATAATGTATAGGGATGAAAATCATCTTCCTTCACATACTGTATTTAGTTAACATCCGAATTCTTCAACTCATCAGAAAATAAACTTCCTAGAAGCACCTCCCCACCCCAGTTCCTGATTTTCAATTCTCAAAGGTAGAACCCATATTCATGAACCCCAGTCCTGCTCCGATGCCAAGATCTTTGAGAAGCAAACCTATTTAAGGAACTATAAAGAGGTTTTTTCTAGGGACGCAACCATTGAAAATTTGCTGAAAAGGAACAGACTTGACCTCCCATTGGACAAATGCAGACAAGATGAGCAAAGCTCAGTTTAATAATTTCTACAATGAGTATTACCCCCAGCTGCTTACTAAAGGTCAGCATGTCTCTACTGGCATTAGTACTTTGCCTCACCCTCCACATGAGGAAAAGGAATTTTACTGCATTTACAAGCAGAGGCATTAAAGGAGAAAACAATATCAAAGTGATGGACAAAGCATTTATCAGAGGTATTTACAAGGAATATATACATTTAGTATTCACAGTGTAGACTTATTGCATAGACAACTCCTGTACAGAATTGAAAAATATGGATGGATACAAATATTCTTAAATGATAACATTACAGTAATCTCACTTTAGTAATCATTTTGAGGTGACTTGAATGTTACAGCCCATACACTGGAAGTAAAACATTTAAGAAAGCCAGTCATGTCCAAATCACCCGAATAACAGCTTGCATGGAAATTGCCATTATTCGTTCATTAAGGTTGTGTACATTTTTCTTCAAGAGAAACTACAGAGGTGTAAATTTTTTCACATAATAAAGACCATCTAATGAACAATACACTGCGGTCCGCATATGCGAGGCAAACATTGGGCCGGGGATAGCGGCAGTTAAACTGGTCAAAAGACGTTGGTCACGTTGCTCACAAGCGGCCCCTCCTGGCCTGTCAGAGGCATGCAGCTGTGCGAGTGAATTGTACACAGACTGCTTTATTCTCCAACAATGTAAGCAGTGTGTAAATGGTGGAGCAGCTGCATACTGTATGTACTGTATGTATGCAAAAATGGAGAGGGGGATAGTTGAAGGAATCACGTGCCACAGCATCTTCCTCTCTATTTGATGTGAGCAGACTGGCGCATTGAAAAATAGTTAGGCTGTGTTCAGGGCGTAGAAAAAGGGGGGGGAGAACTGTGTTGTAAGAAAGAATTAAAATTCGATTGTCAGGATAGAATCCAAATTGTTGCGGAGGAAGAGAATAGGTAGGGCATCTACCAAGTTTCTGGGCTTAATCTTTAAATATAAAATAAAGATCCAGCAAATGAGAATATTTGCGAAGAAATAATGAAAAAATATGAATTAAAAGGGGTGCACTTAAGTCACACATTGTACAGCGCTCATTGCACTGAATGTGGTTTTTACCAAGTATGAATTCTCCGGTGGGCATTTAACAGATGTCACTTCCAACGCTATGGGCACTTGCGGGACGTTTTTCTTGCATGAATTTTCAAGTGTTTGTTTAAATGAGATTTAGAGTTAAAGGATTTCTCACACTGCGTACACTGATATGGCTTTTCACCGGTGTGAATTCTCTGGTGGGCTTTCAAATTAAACATCCTGCTAAAGCCTTTCCCACACTGTGAACACGTGTAAGGCTTCTCCCCAGTGTGAATTCTCAAGTGCGTATTTAAATAGGATTTAGTGCGGAAGGACTTTTCACACTGTGTACATTTGTACGGATTTTCACCAGTATGAATTCTCATGTGCACACTTAAATAGGACTGCACGCGGAAGGATTTCTCACAGAACTTGCACTCGTACGGCTTTTCGCCAGTGTGCACTCTCTTGTGGGCGTTTAACCGTGAAATGCTGCGACAGCGTTTGCCACACTGAGGGCAAGCAAAGGGTTTTTCACCGGTATGGACCTTCTGGTGGGCATTCAAACGAGAGAGGGTGTGGCAGCGCTTCCCACACTGAGTGCAAGCGAAGGGCTTTTCACCAGAGTGGGTTTTTAGATGGGCATTTAAATACGGTTTGGTGTAGCAGCGCTTGCCGCACTGGGGACACTCGAAGGGCTTATCGCCCGTATGACTTCTCACATGGGCATTTAAATAAAATTTAGTGGAAAAGCACTTCCCACAGTCCGCGCATTTCCAGGGCTTTTCACCAGCGTGGCTTCTCTGGTGTGCTCTCAAACCCGAAATGTCAGAGAAGCCGTTTCCACACTGTGTACATTTGTAGGGCTTTTCACCTGTATGAATTCTCTGGTGGCAAATTAAACTCCCCCTTTGTGAAAAGCACATGCCACACTGAGCACATCTGTGGGGCTTCTCGCCTGAATGAATTTTCAGATGGCGATTTAGATTTCCCACCTGGTTAAAGCTCTTCTCACAGTGAACACATTTGTAGGGCTTTTCTCCTGTATGAATTCTCCCATGGACTTTCAACAGAGACATGGTATAAAAGCACTTGCTGCACTGAGCGCATTTGTAGGGCTTTTCCCCTGTATGAACTCTCATGTGGATATTTAACACAGACATTGACCAGAAGCATTTACCACATTGCGCACATTTGAAGGCCTTTTCCCCTGTATGAATCTTCTTATGGTAATTTAGAGCACCTAACTGGGGAAAACACTTCCCACACAGATTACATTTGAAGGGCTTTTCTCCTGAATGCACTCTCAGGTGGGCATTTAATACAAACTTCTTGCTAAAGGATTTCTCACACTTTGTACATTTGTAGGGCTTTTTAGATGTGTGGATTTTTCGGCGGGTTTTGAAATTACATATTTTGGACAAGCACTTCCCACCCCGAGAATATTTACCAAGCTTTTCGTTAATTCTAAGGTGTGAATTCAGATCAGATTCTGTTTCAAAACACTTTTCACACTGTGTGCACTTGTATGGCTTTTCACCTGCACAAGTTTTCCCTTCCTCTGTGCTCCTCTGGATTTTGCTGGCTGGATTTCCCTCACTGTTTACACTACAGTGATTTAAGTCACCATTCCGGGTCAGCGGTGCATGAATTTCCTGTTTTTCAGAGATTTGATTTTGCTCTCTGGCACACTGCAGTGGTTCAGCTACATCTTTGCAATCAACAGCACCTCCAGTTAGCACAGAATTCCTGAGTTCACTCACTGAAATTTCGCTGGATTCACACTTCATTGGATCAGATTTAACACCAGCACATGTAAAATCCCTAAAGTCACCAACATTTTCAGCCTTACGATACCCTTCGTCATTAGTCTCCATTTTGATTTGGTCCGAATGCAGATGGGTTACATATCCCAGCTCTGTACTGTCCGAAGTCTCCACCTTTATAAGATCCCCAGAGAGTTTGGAGCCCAGATCAGTTTCTGTTTTAATCAGTAATGTGTGTGTGTGGTGTACATCACTGACCCCACTCTGTGCTGTAACACACTCTGGCTCCAGTGTGTTGGGTCCTGGTGCAGTACATTTTGTCTCTGACTCTGCCATGTGGACAGACTCCAGTCCATGTAGTTCCTCTTCTTTCTCTCTGATCCTGTGCTGCTTGGGAAGCTCGGGTAGGGTCGTCTCAGTGTCCTGTCTCAGACGGACTCCTGCCAGAGTACTCACGTGCAGCTCCTGAAGGGAAATGGGGGAGGGATTTAGCCATCATCAAACTGGTCCTACTGCAGGACCTAATGCATTCTTCACACAGTGCACTACTGCAGATCTCAGACTGACCACAGGTGGCGCTCCATCATTGTCAGTTCAGGGAAATCCCACAAATTGAGTATACTGGGTGAAACAGTATTTAACTATGCAATATGCATGTACTCTCACTTAAAGGGGCACCATGGTGTCGCACACAAAAGGCCTATTGTGTTATTCTGAACCCTTGTGAACCCTACTCAGCCAGTATCATTTTAGCAGTATGCTAATAAATGAGTAATTGTAGTCCAAATTGCCCCAGGTGCCTAATTATCACTATATATATAAAAATGATGCCCAATTATAAAATCAGAGCTATCGAAGTGTATCCCATCTACTGTAGTAAGCTAGTCAATGGTAATAATGTTAGTGGAAACAGTGGCTGCTGAATCAAGGTGTCGGTATACGTCATCGCTTCATTTTCGATCTTGGGTAAAATGAATAAAATGGCGCCGCACACTAGATTTTCAAAATCAATTGTGCCTGCTACACGCGTCCCCTGCCAAGGCAGAAACAAGTGGATTTGCATTGTTCGAGGTGTCCTTTGTGATATTAGAGCCACCATAGTGCTCCTTTAATGCCGTGTACTAACAATCCCTCAAAGACAAATTTATTCAGGGGTTCTCCCAATGGTAGGATAGAAGTGTTAACAGATGTTACACTGAGTAATGAGAGATGAACTCAAAAACAGAGGCATCTAACTCCATTCCTGGAAGGCCCGAGTCTCCACAGGAATTTGCAATTTCCATTCAATCTTCAGCCAATTCTCTCCCTCAAAAGAAATTGGGAAGACCCAGCATTTAATACTTTTAATTTAGCGCTGATCTACCCCAGTGTTTCATAGGGGTCAACACAAAGATTTTTCAATTTTAAATGTAAAAAAAAAATTAAAAAATTCTAAAACGGGAGATGGAATTCAGAACAGGTTATGAATCAACAACGTGCAAAATTATCATTCTTACAATATTGCGTGTCTATATGTACATTTTCAATGTAGCCTACTGGTGGTCTCCAAGTAATTTTCTTATTAATAATTTCTAATGTAATGATCTTAGCAATTCGGTAAATAAACTGTTTGATTGTTAATCTGGCGATTTGAAACGGGAAGGAGTTGTGATCCATCGTGTGTAAAAGGCGAGAGGCTTCTACCAGACGGCATTCAATAGAAAATCCCGTAACGCCAGCATCACCAGCAACTGGGGTTGAAGAGGTTGAAACAGAAAAGCAAAAAGCAGCATGGCTTTTTATAAGACTGATATAAACCTACATAACAGAAACTTACTGGGATAAAATATAGAAAAAATACACAAATACAAAATGATTATCAAGTTTTTCTGTGACCGATTATGATTCATGCGAGTACTTGTTTTTTCGAGTACTCGTTTGGACCCCTAATGCTAAATGATACTTTTTTGGCCAGGCTATGTATGTAATTAGGTTGTTATCAACTAGCCTACGTGGTGTGAAGTTAGAATTATGCAACCATTACGCCATCAACTCGAGGCATTTTTGTCTTGTAAATAGAACTCGGATCACTATGAAACAGTAATTGGATTTATTTATAAACCGAAGTAACACTTCTATGTAGTCCTACATACAAAGCATGCAAGGCTGACCAGCTGTTTCAGAACAGGCACGAACCCAGTTCTGACAGCCTATATCTTTATTTTAATATTATTTTTGATGAAACTTTCTAGGACTGTTTTATAACTGCAATAAAGGGATGGTTTCAGGTCCATACAAGAGCTCATTGTGTTACCACAGCTAACTTTAGCGATCGGCTATCTTGCAGTTTATTGCATAGGATGGTAACTTTGTAAATTTGTAACTCCGTTACCGACCAGTTCTTTTTGCTGTTTTCACCCAAAATAAATCAAATGAACAAAATTAGTGATTTTGTTGTTTGAAGCACTAGGGAATACCTACACAAAGCCATTTAAATTGATACAAAATACGCCAATTTTGTAACTCCGTTTCCGCGAGACCTAGCCCCGAGGTGAAAAGCAGTAATATCTGGACACATGAACTCTGCTGGGAACTTGTTGAAAGCACAAGTGCCAGTGAACATGAGGGATAGAAGTTACGATGACGAGTTTCTCCTCGCATATAGCATTCAACATAGCGAGCAGGTTTTGTTTATAGCTAAAATGGAGCATCACCATAATTAGGTAATGACGTCACGCTAATTTTCCCTTATTCTGAGGCCACATCCACACTTCCACATTTCCATTTGAAAAAAACGCTACTGACCGTTTTGCTTTGACGATCCGGGATTGCGTTTTAGTGTGGCTGGAAATCTTTTTCAATAGTGTCTATTTTAGGGGGTTCGAAAACGCAAGAGCAGTGTGAACGCTAGGCGAAAACACAGCAAAAGTTAAGCATTTTGAAGTTAAAACGCATCACAGTGGACGTAGTCTGAGTTCATTTGACCAAGACTGAAGACTTCGACCAATCAGAGCACAGATGCTGCAGATCTAAAGAGAGTACATCAGATAATTATCACACTAGCCTGATTCTGAGAATGTTTGTATTACAGATTGCTGAAGATTCATTATGAAATTTTGGCCCAAAAACATGAAAAACCCTCAATGATGGTGGACCACGATCGAATTCAGGGTGAGTGCACAGAAAAGGCGAGAAATGAATGCACGGTTCTTGCACCTGCGAGGGTTTCACTATTCACTTTGCAGAACTGCAGAAATATGAATAAAATCTAGGATATTCTGAGCACATGATAAGTGTATTCAACTAAGCAAGATATAGATAAATCATTTCAGACTGTCCCACGGAAAAATAGAAGCAAACCTGTCTAAAGTTTCTCACAAAAAATAATAATAATAATTATCAGCAAATGTAGCTCTACATTACTCCCTCAAGTGTCAACCGCTTTTATCCCATCTGGGCGAATGGTCAATCGTTCTGGGGTGCGATTCTCGAAATCACAGATGCAAACTTGCATAGTAGGAACCAGACTGTGAATTAACGAATTATATTAGTTGCCAACTTCGCTTCTGGCAAACTCACTCCTGGGCGCATCCATCCATGCACAGCACAACGATGTTGCTTTCAGGTGGAGAGACGAATTGAACAGCCTCAACAAAACGAAGTTTTCCTTCATTTCAGCGCTCTCAGTGCAGAATACATTGAGAAATTATTTTTTCGTGATATAATGTGTACTATGAAAACCAAGTGCCACGCTAATATCCAGTTGATCAAAAGCGCAGCACGTTTAATAAAACGCTCAGATAGGACAAACGCGCGTGAGAACGGGACAGAGAAGTGGCTAATGTTAGCTATGTTACCGAGTTGTCTCGCTCTGAAGCAGGTAAACGAAACTGAGATGCTTACGTATCAACATCGTGAGGAAAGATGGCTCACCTAAGTTTGTTCACGACTGAACAATCTGCATTAATCCGTATGTTAAACTTTACGTTCACCTAACAAATGACATCTTGAAATGAGCAAGCAATGTACCTCACCGACACTCATCAGCTCATGAGACCGGAAGTGTGACACGGCGTCAAATACGACGTTAATGAAGGAGTAATAAAATTTCACATTAAAAGTAAGAATCGAACTTCCAAAAAATATTTTTCTTGGATACATTATATAGGCAATCGCGCCATTTTACTCCTATCGTTGGCATGACTTGGATATTTGGCATAAATGAAGATCTATGTTTACAGGTGAAAAAACAATAAAAATATATGCGTAACAGTGCAGCCATATTGTGGCCGTCCAGACAACGGCATATATAAATAAGCCGCCAAGAATTCGTCATATTTTGGATGTATTCACCATAGGGAACCATTTACAAACACCAAAGCAATGTAACAAACATATTTTTATGAAAATTAAGTTTAATAGGCAGAAATATAGGATAAATAGCCCATACAGTATGTTTTTTTTTTTTTTTTTTGTCAACCCGGACTTGCTTCTTTAAGTAATTTTTGAGAATTTCCCAGCATAAAATAAAATACGAAGTTGAAAAATACTTAAAAACTGTCTCAGTGTGTTCAACAATCTTTTATTTATGGTCTGAACACAAAAAAGGATGGCTTAACCATGAAAATTTTTTACTAGATCACTACATTTATATGCAAATTACAGAAAAATGCCTCAAATTTGACAGTTTTTACGTTTCTCTCAATCAAGGAAGCAAATCATACATCCAGCTTAATTATAAATTTAAACAACCTGCAGTCATCAACATTTAAAGTACGTGCTAAAGAAAATCCGAGTATGTATTCATGTCATACGTGTCATATATACATACAGGTGCATCTCAATAAATTATAATGTCATCAAAAAGGTAATTAATTTCAGCAACTCAATTCAAAAAGTGAAACTCATATACTATATAGATTCATTATACAGTGACTGATATATTTCAAGTGTTTATTTGTTTTAATTTTGATGATTATAACTGGCAGCTAATGAAAACCCAAAATTCAGAATCTCAGAAAATTAGAATATTATTAAGACCAATAAAAAGACAGATTTTTAACACTGGAATATTGGACTACTGAAAAGTATGAACATATCCAGCACTCAATACTTGGTCCAGGGGCGCAGCTACCCAATTTTTTTTGGGGGGGGGGTGCAACGACAACAACAGCGCCCCCCAACACCCAGTGTTCTCCACTTAATGATTCAATGACCGGGTGGTAGGTGGCGTTCTTTTACGAGCGGGTGCTGCACGTTTGGGGGGAGAGACGTGGTTTTTTTTTGTTGAGCGGTGGGGGGGGGGGGAGGGGGGAGACACGGTTCATTTTGTTGAGCGGGGGGGACGCGGAGGGGTGAGAGATGCATTTTATTTCGTTGATATTGCACACTCAATCGCGCGTCTTCCATTACTCGTTTAATTCTATAGTCTTGTAACTTTCATAATCTTGTATCTTCATCTGCTTGCGGCCAATTGTTTTGGCGCCCCCCTACGCATAGCGCCCCTATGCACTGCATAGATTGCAAACCCACTTTTTGTGCCACTGACTTGGTCGGGGGTCCTTTTGCATGAATTACTGCAGCAGTGTGGCGTGGCATGGAGGCGATCAGCCTGTGGCACAGCTGAGGTGTTATGGAAGCCCAGGTTGCTCTGATAGCGGCCTTCAGCTCTTCTGCGTTGTTGGGTCTGGTGTCTCGCATCCTCCTCTTCACAATACGTCATAGAGGTCAGGTGAGTTTGCTGGCCAATCAAGCACAGGGATACCATAGTCCTTAAACCAGGTATTGGTACCTTTGGCAGTGTGGGCAGGTGCCAAGTCCTGCTGGAAAATGAAATCAGCATCTCCATAAAGCTGGTCAGCAGAGGGAAGCATGAAGTGCTCTCAAACTTCCTGGTAGACGGCTGCGCTGACCTTGGACCTGAGAAAACACAGTGGACCAACACCAGCAGATGACATGGCTCCCCAGACCACCACTGACTGTGGAAACCTGGACCTCAAGCAACTTGGATTCTGTGCCTCTCCTCTCTTCCTCCAGACTCTGGGTCCTTGATTTCCAAATGAAATGCAAATTTTTCTTTCATCTGAGAAGAGGACTTTGGACCACTGAGCAGCAGTCCAATTTTTTTGTCCGTAGCCCAGGTAAGACATCTCTGACATTGTCTCTGGTTCCAGAGAGGCTGGACACTAGGACTGCGACAGTTGAAGCGCATGTCCTGGATACGTCTGCGCATGGTAGTTCTTGAAGCACTGACTCTAGCTGCAGTCCACTCCTTGTGAATCTCCCCCAAATTCTTTAATGGGCTTCCTGTCACAATCCTCTCAAGGCTGCGGTTATCCTTGCTGCTTGTGCACCTTTCTCTACCACATTTTCTCCTTCCATTCAACTTTGCATAAATGTGCTTGGATACAACACTCTGTGAACAGCCAGCTTCTTTAGCAATGACCTTTTGTGTCTTACCATCCTTATGCAGAGTCTCAATGATTGTCCTCTGGACAACTGTCAAGTCAGCAGTCTTCCCATGATTGTGTCACCTACTGAACCAGACTGAGAGACCATTTGAAGGCTCAGGTGCGACACCATGAGTCTTCAATATTGAACATCTTCACAATATTCTAATTTTCTGAGATACTGGATTTTGGGTTTTCATTAGATGTCAGTTGTAATAATCAAAATTAAAAGAAATAAACACTTGAAATATATAAGTCTGTGTGTAATGAATCTATATAATTTACGAGTTTCACTTTTTGAATCGAATAACTTAAATAAATCAACCTTCTGATGATATTCTAATTTATTGAGATGCACCTGTACATATATATATATATATATATATATATATATATATATGTGTGTGTGTGTGTGTGTGTGTGTGTGTGTGTGTGAAATATATATTCATATATCAAATACGTTCACAAACGGAGTTTGTTCAACACACACACAGATGGTCAGCAACAGGATATTGCGCCATCATTCCAATCTGGTTCCTTTCTGGTCTCTGACCGACGGGTGGCCAGGGGTTCAGGATCATAGTCAGTTACCTGTAGGGATGGGTATTGATAAGGTTTTATTGATATCAATGCCATTATCGATTCCGCTTATTGATCCGATTCTTTATCGATTCCCTTATCAATTCCTCCTGTGAATTTTCTGTGTACAAAAAGTAAGCTTTACAGGCTTTCTGTGTCAACAACATTTTATTGAGTTTATAAGTAAATAAATAGTATTATTATTATATTATATATCTATTCATCACATCTCATTATGAGTCATCATTACGTTTTTCTTTTTGCAATATTGCTCAACAGAGAACCCTGGCTGCAGTTTAATCATTAATGATGTCACCTAATGTTTTCTAACCAAAGACATACGCCTTACCAACGTTTTATTATGAACCTTAACCTACCGGAATGCTGGCTCCTCCACCGTTGAGAAAGGGGGCAAACCTTTCACAATAAATTTAGTAACTGTCTGATGACATTAATCTATCATGTCCTGTGACAATTTGCCTTTTGCGGCAAGTGTGAATGGGGTCTGCTGGCTAAACGGAGGGGGGCTGGACCGTGGAGATAGGGATGCAACGCTGCAGGCAGCAACGGTGCTTGGTCCACCCCTAATATCGTCTAAAATGGATCAAATGACAGAATATTTGTATAGCATTTGTTTCATTTACGTCAAATAACGTTACAGAATCTGTCGCACAGATCCCCGTTTCGGAAACGTCGCTCTGCTGGTTTTCCCGTTGAAACGCATTCATTTTTGGTTATCTCCTTGCACATTCTATTAGCTGTTTTTCTATTAGTGTCATGGATCAAATGACAGAATATTTGTATAGCATTCGTTTCATCTTCGTTAAATAACGTTACAGAATCTGTCGTTGAAAGCGCTGTGCCAATATTAACAGGACAGAAAAGAAACAAAACGTACCCTCATCAGCTTTGCTCGGCAGCGAAGTCGCAGCGGCTGCACTTGTCCGAAGTTTGTGGAACACATGACACTCTTGGTATTTAACGCCGTGCGTGGACAAATGTTTTAACATGTTGGTGGTGTTGCCACCCTTGCATGATATTACTGCGTTGCACAAATTGCACTTAGCGTTGTTAGCGTCCTTTTTGGTAAAGTGAAGCCAAGCTTTCGATCGCTTCAATCTCTCCGCCATTAGCTATGTTTCCATCCACTTGTCAATCGAACTATCTGAAGTTCGCCAAAAATATCCATGCAAAAAAAGCAGGTGAAAATGCGTTTCCATCTAACGGCATTAAAGCGAATAAAAAGTTGTGCGCAATGACGTCACATGCTGTTATGCGATCAAATTGGTGCATCGAATGGATTTCTGACATTTTAAGCTGTTTCCATTCATTTTAGCACTGAATCGCAGAGCCTTCAAGTGAGCAAAAGTAGTGTGTTAGCCGAATAATTTAGCTAGTTAGCAAAAATGGATCGTGTCTACCTACAATGATGATAATTGCACAAGTTGAACGTGCTTATGTGCCAGCTATTGGCAACATAGCAAAGCATTATCAGAAGGCAACGACGGCATCAAAACACCGTCACGATGCAGAAGATTTATTCGCAAAAAACGTTTCCATCAGCATTTATCGCATAAGCCTTTTACCAATCAAGAGAAAATCCGATCAGATCAACCGTATAAACTTTGTGTCGATATTCTTGAAATCAAGTCGAACTTCGCAGTTTCCATAAGGCATTTTTAATTCGATATGACTTAATTCGCATAAGAACGTGTGGTTGGAAACATGGCAATTGTTTTGGAAATTCTGCTGCTGACGAGCGTGATTGACGTGTGGCACGTCACGTGACCCCGGCGTAACGTAAAGAATCGACAAGGGAATCGTTAAGCATGAAGGCTAATGATGTCGATGGATTGAACAATTTCTAATCGATTCTTTGCAGGAACCGGTTATCGATTCCCATCCCTAGTTACCCGAGTCTGTTCCACTTGCGTTTGCTTGAAAAACATACAGGAAAAACAAGTTCACAATCGGTCAGATGTGCGATCTGTGGTGCAAAACAGGCCTTGTGCGGCGGCTGGAATCGAAGTGGACCAGTTGAAACTGCGGCCAGGATGTGCATAAACAAATAGCTCAATTGCCTTTAAACTCCATGATTATAGAAGTCCTAAAATTTCTGAAAACTGTCAGGAGGAAAAAAAAATTGTCAAATGCCAATAATTATGGAAGACTGTATTCTTCTTCTATGATGTTAATTGGCAGTTCAAAAACCATCTGTTACGACCCCTGTCGTACATTTGTGAATCTGTGCTTTGAAATCTGTTATCTTTGTTTTGTTTTTTTTTGGTTCGCCTAAGGTCTGACACTTCCGTTTCCGGTTTGCATCTTGAAAAGGCGCGGGCTAGTGTTAAACCGCGGAGACTAGCTCTTCCGATCTGTAACTAGCGTTCACGACCTGAGAGTATTGTACTGCCTTCTGTGTTGACTCGGACTGCCTTTGGATTTACGATTCTCGCCGTGCCCTTTATTTGGTTTGTTTGAATTGTGGTGGTTGACCCTTAGCCTGTCCCATTTGACTAGAATTCTAGCCCTTGCGTTTTGGTTTGGTTGCTTGGTGAATTCCGGTGTTTGACCTCGGTTCTGTATCTGACTACCCCTCTCGTCTCGCCCTTTTCGTGACGCTGTTAGGTTTACTCTGGTTAGTCAGTGTGCTCCCAGCTGGATCTCACAGTCCTTCCATCGGGGCACTTTTTATTATTTTGCTTTTGTTATTTTTCCTTTATTATTTTTGAAGGTGATTCTGGGTGGAAACTTGTTTCCAAAGGGGGTACACTATCCGCTCCTCAGTCTTTATTTGCGGACTGAGAGTTCGGGAGCTCAGTGTTTAAAAGCCGCCCGAGCCCGGCGAACCTTCAAGAGTAGCCGTAAGAATAGTTTAGCTCTGGTTAGGCAGATAGGGACCAGAGTAACTGAGCAGCGTGCTATTCGTGCCTTTTACACTTCTTCCCGCCCGTCCTTCCCTTACTTTCTCTACCTGTTGCTGCCTGCCCTAGACCGGGTCGTAACACCATCTTACACCTTTCATATCCTTCGGGTAAAGCAATAAAAATAGTGCTTTGAATCCTTGAATTACCATAGAAATTACCATAGGCTTTGAGTAACTCTTTATTTTCAATAAATGAAATGATCATTTATAAGCTGCCTTTTGTGTTTACTCAAATTGTCTTTGTTTATATAAAAATTATTTGGATGATTTGAAACATTTAAATATGGCAAATGAATGAAAATAGAAATTCAGCAAATAATTTTTCACAGCATTGCATGTGGAAAATCAATTAAAGGGGAAATATCATCCAATACAATTTGCCGCTTATATCATTCCCAGATAACAATACATTCAACGTCTAACCTAATCCAGGTGATTCAACCCCCATGAAATTCAAATATCGAACAAAGGGTGAGAGCAAACAGGGCATTCTCCTTTGAATGAGGCACGCCATTATTACAGTCTCTTTCTTGGCCCTTAACTATGATGTTACTCCTGCTGCTCTGCATATACACTGCTAGGCCTGCAGCGACGCGTCGATGACGTCGACGCGTCGACTTTAAAATATCATCGACGTCATATTTTGGCGTCGACGCATCGCCACACATACGTGGGTCAGCCAAAACAAGCAGTTAGCGCAGCGATTTACAGAATGGAGACCGAACTTGCGACCTCCTCACAGGGTGCCCAACAAACCCCTATAAAAAGCCCCAAAAAAGCAGCTCGCCCTAAATCATCTAAAGTGTGGGAATACTTTAAATTCAGTCCCAAACGAAAAGGTATCGTTATCTGCAGCCTTTGCCAAACTGAGCTGGCATACCACACCAGCACAACCGCGATGTTGGAGCATCTAAAGCGGAGGCACCCCTTGTCTCTCGGGAGGGACAATAATAAGTAAGCACGAAGTTCGGCTAAACTAATTTTAAGTTTGTGTAGTGTGTGGTGCAGCTTAAGCACTGTGCACTTAGGTGTTCGTGCTTGTTTGGTTAGTAGTTAAAGTTAGCTAGCTACTAGCGGCTGGATATGGTAGCTGTGTTCTGCAGCCGTAAGCTATAACTCCAGCTAGCATTAAATGCTAACAGACTTTAACTAATGCACAGTTGTCTAGCCGCTAGCTAACATTATTTGGCTCCGTTTGTTGACAGCAAGCTAATCATACCATAGCACAGCAATGAGTTTAAGATAGGGGTGTAACGATTCTGAATCGCGGTTTTTTTAAGGCATAGTACCACCACCTATTGCCATGGGGCGAACATCCGAGCATTCCCTTCTCCTTTACTAAACCCGACGCAGTCTTGAACGAAAGTGCCAAACATTAAAGGGCATGAGAAATGCTTCCGGAAAAAAAACTTGACTGACATTAGTATTTTTCGGCAACATGCTGCTCGGAGCCAAATAAAGGACTACAGAATCGTCTCCTTTTAACCAATTAGGCAACTCTAATCCTGTCCCTGTTTACTTTGCTCAATTAGCAATCAAACAGGGGATTCGCTTATTTACTTTGCTGTATGAGTAGAACTCTTTATTAAGACAGCATGTTTGATTGCCGCATTCTGAAAGTTAAATGGCCGTAGAACAGCACAGAACGCGTATTTGGCCATTTCGTGCGATTGCGATAATTTATAGCTCACATTCACGTTTCATCCGCTTTACAGAATGTTATCTACCTTGTGTATTTTTTTAGACGCTTGAAATCCAGGGCGATCTGAAAATAAATCTCTTTATTTTTATTTAATCATTATAGATCTAAAAATACTACAATGAGAGATGAAATGCTGAATTGGGATGTGGCGATGTTGAACGAGGATTTTTTTTAAAGTGTGATGAGACCACTTGCCGTCATGGGGTGTGTAGGCAGTCGCTTGTAATTTCTTGAAACATACACACCTGAAGCGGCTTAAACGATTTAAAATGCCGTCGGGAAGACGCCTGAGTTTAGATTTCGCTAATTGCAGGTGCTCCGCACTTCCCTCAATCTGCTCCTGTGCACTTGGCCTAAATAACAATCAAGAAATTTCAGAAGCCGTTAACGATTAAGATGTGATGGTGAAAAGCAGACAAACCTAACTGGGCTACGGTGTTAGATTGAAACAATGCCAATAATTTGAATAATTAAAAAAAAAAAATCTTCCTCTGAATTACATCTCTAATTGTATCATTTTAGGACATTATTCAAGATTAATTTTAAAACAGATTTGACATAAGATCGCCCTGGATTTTAAGCGTCAAAAAAAAATACTCAAGGTGGAAAACACTCTGAAAAGCGGATGAAACGTGAATGTGAGATATGAATTATCACAGTCGCACGAAATGGCGCGGCAATGGAAATCGTGTTCATGCAAATCTGTGCCGTTCTATGGCCAGTTAAATTTCAAAATGCAGTAATCATAGATGTTGTCTTAATAAACAGCTCTGCTCATTAAACTTAAAGAGTAAACGAATCCACCATTTGATTGCTAATCAAGCAAAGTAAATGGGAACAGGTTTACTTTTCTTAGAGTTGCCTAATTGGTTAATAGGAGACGATTCCGTTTTCATTTGCTTGGCTCCTCTCAGCACGTAGCCGAAAAATACTGATGTCAGGTCAAGTTTTTTCCGGAATCATTTCCCACGCCCTTTGACGTTTGGCACTTTTGTTCAGGACAGCACAGGGGTTAATAAAGGAAAAGGAAAGCTCGAATGTTCGCCCCATGGCAGCAGGTGGTGTTACTACGCTTAAAAAAAGAACCGCGATTCAGAATCGTTACACCCCTAGTTTAAGAGTAAATTTAATTTGCCCCACTCTCATAGCTGTTACTCCAATATGCATTGCTATTTTGCTAGGACAATGCAAAGAACTTTGCCATCCTATCTTGGGAAAGAGGCACAATGCTCTCCACAGAAGGAAGCTGAACTCAGCAAAAGAATCTTGAGAGTAAGTAATTATTTGCGTGCTTTTAGCATCTTTTAGTGGAGAATGGCTGTCCTGACCCCATTTATTGTGATAGGTTATGGGTGTTTCTTTACTTGGCCTTTTTCTTTGTGTCCTTGTTTGGATTGTGTAATAATTAAGCCTCTTACACTGAAAGCAACATGGCTTTATAAAAGGTGCTGTTGTTATTAATAATAATTTTCTTTATCTTACAGGTGATCATCAAAGACATGAGGCCTTTGTCTCTTGTTGAGGGGGAGGCCTTCATGGATATGATTGAATATGCCTGCCCAGGCTACAAATGTCCCTCCAGGTGGTGGTTTACCAAGCAGCTGGAGAAGGAATACCAACGTGTTCTTGACGATCTGAAGGGAAACTTAAAGAAGAGGTCCTCAAAGATAACACTCACAACCGATGCCTGGACAAGTATTGCCACAGAGGCATACCTTGGAGTAACCTGCCACTACATTAATGAAAACTGGGAGATGGTCTCATTCGTTCTCTGCACATTGCCCCTCGAAGACAGACATACTGGCGACAACATCGCTCTCTGGATTGAGGAGGTTGCTAAGAGGTTTGACTTTTCTCTCCATGATGATGTCCAAGCGATTGTCCACGACAATGCAGCGAATGTTGTGAAAGCCCTTAGAATCCTTGAGGAGAAGCATGGTGTTGTCTCACTTCGATGTGCTGGCCATACCACCCAGTTGATTGTCAACAATGCACTGAAAGAACCCCGAATCAGCAAGGCACTTGGGGCAGCAAGGAGCCTCGTCACATACTTCCATAGCAGCGAGGTCGCCACCCTGAAGCTGAAACTCAAACAAGAACAAATGGGCACACCTCAACACAAGTTATCCCAAGATGTACCAATTAGATGAAATAGCTCTTTTCATATGATCAAACGCCTCCTTGAGCAGCGGTGGCCTGTAACTGCAACCCTCTCAGACCCAGAGGTCACCAAGGCAGCAAAGCACTACTTGGATATGAAAGCCGACCAATGGAGCATCCTAGAGGACCTACATCAAGCACTTGAACCCTTTGAGCAAGCCACCGTCTTCCTGAGTGGAGAGGCATATGTCACAATCTCTGTCCTGCCTCCTATGGTGAAAGGTCTACAGAAGTCCACGCAGACAGCCTTTGAGTCTCCTCCAATTGCCACCTTCCAGACTGCAGCTGCAGCAGAGATTGCTTCAAAGTTAGTTGAAAAATTCAGCTTTTTAAATCTCTTGTAGTGAACTAACTGAATATTTGAATTAAACTTCATCAGTTTGAATCTTTCAATGTTTTCCCATTGTGATTCTATCATGTTGAGCTATTGATTCAGCAGTTATCTTTCTCTTGAAGCACCTTGATTTTTTTTTTATTAAAGTTTACAAATTAAATCTATTATTTCTCAGATGGAAGGATCTGACTACATATGATGAAGACGGGAACAATGTCTGCATCTTTGCCGCGGCCCTTGATCCAAGATTCAGAAAACTCAAGTTTCTGTCCACAGATGACATCCTGAAGGTGAAAATCAAACTTCAGACCCTTGCACTTGAAGCCAGACGAGTGCGAGTGAGGGAAGAGCCTGACTCCCCCAGTGGCCAGCTAGATCACTCAAAAAGACAGAAGCCAAAGTCTGTCCTGGACACATTGCTTGGGTCAGATGAAGATGAAGCAGAGCTGGAAGACCCAGCCCATGACCAGAGGGAAGATGCTGTTAGGAATGAGGTGCTTGTGTACTTTGGGGAGAAAGCCATTCCAAAGGACAAAAACCCACTCCAATGGTGGAAAGAAAATGAAACAAAGTTCCCTGCACTGGCTGTTGTGGCGAGATCTTATCTGGCTGCCCCTGCAACATCCATGCCTTCAGAGTCTGTTCTCAGCAGCAGGGACCATTGTGAGCAAAAAAAGAGCAAGCCTCACCAAAGAGCATGTGGACATGCTCACCTTCCTTCACAGTAATTCAGAGTAGGTAGTGTAGAAGGAAAGAGTTGTGATGGAGGAGAGGCAGGTTCTATGTTCTATGTCTGTTATAGTGTGTTAAAAACACTCAGGTATTTTGTACTGTGCATGGCGCAGTGTTTGTTTTTGCACTGCAATTTTTAGATTTTGTAATTTTGCACAGGAGAGATTTTTTGTTTGGACTGTAAGAGAAAACAGGCTGGCCTTTTTATTTTGTATAATTATATTCTATATTTTACATTTTGCTGTGCAAAACAATGTTGTTTAATAAACTCTATTATCAATTTTTTTGCATTTATTTGGGATACATTATGGTTTTTAAATAATCGAACAACAGAAAAATAATTCTTAGACTAATCGTCCAACTAATCATTAGATTAACTGACCAATCGATAAAATAATCGCCCGATTTAAAAATAATCGTTTTCCCCCAGTCCTACACACTACATACAGCACACACGGTACAATTGCTCTCTTTCCACGGCAATTTCTGTGAAATGAGCTAGCTAGCCAGCGCGAACCGAGTACCTTTCCATAACCATTATGTAACACTAGTTTGTTAGCTAGCTGGCTAGTTGACTGTTGACTGTGAATTTAGAAACCATTGCAAGTCCATGAATGTTTGTGACTCATTACGGCATATCAAAGTGGTGTAGCTCAGCACAAACATAAAGCTTGCAACAAGGACAAAATTTACTCAACTCGTTTCACAACTTTCATATGACACTCGTAAGATCCACTATATCATGTATATCCCTGGGGTAGGCTACCGTACTGCACATCGAGTTTGTGTCATTTGTCATGTATGTTTGTATGCAAGTCATGCAGACATAATCGATGTCTAGGCTCAGGAAATCTAACGTACCCACTTTCTTTCAAGGCAGGCAATTTGTATTAATAGCCGGATATCACACAAATGACACGCCAAGTATTGTCAACACAATGCATAATGCATGACTGCAATACGGATGAAAATGACAGCCAAATCCAAGGCAGAGAGCCGGGATGACATCAATATTTACAGCGCCCCTAGTGGTATTACCTCAAAAATACCGTCTGCTAGAAGTGTCATGTGGCATTCCATAAACTTATCAAAAACATCTAAACAATTTGAAACAATGACCCCACGTGTAAAATTTCCGACACGATTGGTTTTGTGAATTTATGCAGCTATTAAGTGTGACTTGCTGTACTACGATAATGTCCCTTTAAATATTTGTAAAATTAATGACGCCATCTTCGGGTCACCCAGGGTACAAATAAAAAAAATGAGAAAACATTGGATTTGCAATGACAAGAATAAATAATACAGATAATAATAATAATAATAATAACACTAACAACAACAAAAATTATAATAACTAGAATTTTGCAATTTGGGAAGAAATTTCAGGTGTGAATACTGTGTTTAATGGCTGGCCTGTTTAATCACTGACGCTGGATTTTTACCAGTGAGAAACACAGACAGATGTGGGTGTGTGTGTGTGTGTGTGTGTGTCTGCATGAGTCTGACACAGCAACCCCTCTATGTGTGTGCGTGTCTCTATGGAGACAGCAGCACCCCTGTGTGCTTGCCATGGTGATCTCACAGGTGCTGAGAGACAGAAAGTTAGGCAAAAAATCTTCAGTGACACTGTCCGAACTACTGCCATTCTCTGGCAGACCGTAGGTCCTATGGTGAAAACAAAAACATTGTGAGCGAAAGGAGACATAGTGAGCGAGCGTCCTCATGTTTTTTTTTTCTTGTAGTGTCAAGTATGTGGTCAGGATGGCAATTTCCACATAAGAGACAATTTTTTAAAATAAGCTCCATTGGAGTTACAGGAGGTATTCTGGAGTGGATTCAAAACTGGTTGCAGGACAGAACACAAAGAGTGGTGGTCTGTGGAATCTAATCTGAGCAAAGTATGGTGGGGAGTGGCGTCCCTCAGGGATCGATGTTGGGACCCCTGCTGTTCCTCATCTACATTAATGAACTTGATAGGAATATTGAGAGCAAATTAGTTAAATTTGCAGATGATACTAAATTGGGAGGTTTGGCAAATAGTTTAGAGTCCACTGAAGTGATACAGGATGATTTGGATCGAATCCAGAATTGGGCAGAAATGTGGCAAATGAAATTTAATGTAGCGAAATGTAAAGTTGTACATGTAGGTGATAAAAACATTAGACAAGATTACTTCATGGGAGGTTTCAAATTGGAATGTGCTCCACATGAAAAAGATCTGGGAGTGATTGTTGACCAAACCCTCACAGGCTCTAGCCATTGTGCTGTAATGAAGCAGTTAAGCTAATCGGATGCTGGGATACATTGCCAAAAGTATTGAGTACAAATCCAAGGTCATCATACTTCTCTTGTACAACACATTCGTCAGACCACATCTGGAGTATTGTGTACAGTTCTGGGGACCATGCTTTAAGAAAGATATAGAGGCTCTAGAAAAAGTTCAGAGAATAGCCACAAAGCTAATTCCAGGTATAAAAGATGAAAGCTATGAGAAGAGGCTGAAGATCCTTAATCTCTTTAGTCTTAGGAGAGGAGACTCAGGGGTGATCTGATTGAGGTCTTTAAATATGTTAAAGGGATTAACAAAGTGAATTATGTTTGATTCCTTCGGCCAAGTTTTGTTAGTAGAACTCGGGGTCACAAATAGAAGTTAACCAAGGGTAAATTTAGCACTGATATTAGGAAATATTTTTTTTAACCAAAGAGTAATTTCGATGTAGAATAGCTCGCCTGACCATACTGTTGAGGCAGAAACCTTGGGAATTTTTAAGAGCAGACTTCACTTAAAGCTAGATACCATTGAGTCATTGAGTATCTGAATTGATATATTGACAATAGTAAAAAGAAACTGGCAAGCCTAGTTGGGCTGAACAGCCTGTTCTCACCACTCATGTTATGTTATGTTAGTTACGGATTACAAAAGTCATTGCATAATTGTCCAGATCGAGCCGCATGTTTTGATACCTTTCGTGTGAATCCTGGATCTACGGTTTGGGCTGCATTAAAGTCAGAAAAACGCGGCGGAATAATAACTAGAATTTTGAAATTGCGAGTGTGAATGCTGTGCTGTTTACTCGCCGGCCTGTTTAATTGCTGATGCTGTCTTTTTTTTTTTACCAGAGAGAAACACAGAAAGGTGTGTGTGTGTGTCTGCATGTCTCTTATCCAACTTTAAACATCAATTTAAGTTAATGGTGGAAGAATAATTAAAACTCAATAACAGGTATGGTATCCCCGTGCATTAATGACACACTGTCGACGACGACTCATGCTCATTATGAGCCGATGAACCTCTCGTTGAGGAAGACGCCTCCACTCCTCCTCAAAGGCCATCATGAGCTCGTTCAGCACCCGGGGTTGCACAAATGAAATCATGCAGAGACTGCACATCCCAACAGGTCTCACACATGCTCAATTGGATTTAGGCTGAAATTGAAAATTTCAATAAAACAGGCCGTTTGCTCTGATTGTCATGAGTGCAAACACCCACTTGCACACCAACGGAGAGCAATGTACAGGTCATGCACGTCTAAAATGTGATTTCTGATGCACTTATCAAGATTTTTTTTAAGGAACCATAAATTATTTATACAGTCCAGTTTGTTTCCCCAAAACGTAATAATTCACTGACCTGTTGGTCAAAGCATCCACTATCCCAATGAAACGTTGAGTAGTATACAAAAAGCCAAAATCAAACCAGTTCGGTCTTGATAAGATCTAAAGGCAAATAAAAATTGAAAAGGGTCCAGGAAATAGTTTTTGAGTTAATGTATAAACATGAAGACTCTCCGGCAGATGCGAAGGTGATGATTCCATAGACTTGCTAGACGGATAGAATCAAATGCCAAAATTTCAAGGTGACTTTGCTTGCCAATGAGACAGCATGATGGAACTCAGGTGTTCGGGGAAATAAATTAGTTCATCAATTAGTGAAACAAAGCCCAAAATCAATCGGGTTCTCCATCTATATGGGTGGCACCATGGTGTAGTGATTAGCACTATCACCTCACAGCGAAGGTTGTGGGTTCGAATCCGGCCTGGGGCCTTTCTGTGTGCACGTTCTCCCCATGTTTGTGTGGGTTTCTTCCAGGTACTCCAGTTTCCCCCACCCACAAAAAACATGCATTATAGGAACACTCCTGCCAGTGCCCCTGACGAAGGAACTGGCTTTAGAACTGGCGTTGATCCCCGGGTGCTGCTCTGTGATTGCCCACTGCTCCACTAGGTTAAATGCAGGGGACAAATTACCCCACTAGGTTCAATGAAGTGTATCGTATCTCTTTTTGGGATTGATCAAGTTTGAAAAGGCCCATAAAATAACTTCTGAGTTATGCAGTGAGCAAAGGATCGGCAGCGGCAATGACAACTCCATAGAATCGACTTGCATCACAGAAAGAATCATATGGCAAAATTTCAAGCTGATATTGCTAACACAGCAGGCAATACGATGGAACTCAGGCATTCTGGTTAATTACTTTATTACTGAGAATACATTGTCCAAAATTAATCCAGTTCTCAGTCTTGATGAGCTCTAAAAGCATATAAAATTTGACCTGGATCTTTAAAATATTTTGAGTCATCGCATTAAGGATCTGCGGTGGATGCAATCATTCATTGAACAGTTTTGCTGAAATTATAATGATTATAGAAATGACAATAAAAAATAACAATAATAATAATAATAATAATGATAATGATAAATTAATACAAAAATGTGTCATACATGCCTTCACCCTGTGCAACATAACTGTTTGAACACAAATGAGCATTTTTTTGTTAATTTTGCATTTTTTTTTTTTATTTAAAAATGTTAGTGAACATCGTGACAACAGAGGTGGAAAAATTGAGGTTTTAGTCAACTTTGACGATGTTGTCAAGCATTTCAGAAAACTCTCAGGTTTTAAAAGGGTTTTTCAAACAACGCACTATTTTTTGAATGCTCTTCCAGAGGGTAGCTTAAGTTTCAATGAGTCAAACAATATTGTGACAAATCCCATGTAGAATAACCACAGTTTAATGTGGTGAAATAATTTCATTAATGCAGAATTATTTTACTTCTCACCAAAATGAATCAAGCTTTTGAAAAAACACTTCCAGCACTGAATTCAATTCACGCTTAGGATTTGAATGATTCTGAATGAGTTCCAAAGTGTCTCTTTAAACTAAATTTTGTTGTAAGGCCCTTTGCACAGTGAGTGCATTTGAATGGCTTTTCACTCAAGTGCACTCTTAGGTGTATTCTTAACTCTGAGTATGAACAGAAACATTTTTCACACTCAGTGCACTTATAGGGCTTTTCACCCGTGTGAGTTTTCAGGTGGCGTATTAAATGAGCCGTTTGAGAAAAGGAATTCCCACAATGACCACATTTGTAGGGCTTTTCACCTGTATGAATTCTCAGGTGCATACTTAAAGTATTTTTCCGATAAAAACGCTTGTCACACCGAGTACACTTGAAAGGTCTTTTAACAATTTCATCTTCATTTGTCTGAATGTTCTTCTTCTGAAAGACAGTGAAAACTATTGGAGCTTTACATGAAGCGATTATGATTGGTTCAGAGGTCATACTGCCACTTTGATGGGTTATAGGTTTGCTGACGCACTCTGTACTTCCCTGGATGATTCTGTTGCCATTCTTCTCGTTGTTTACAAACTGGCAAGGATTCCAGTTCCCAGATTGTGCTGAGAGACCATGAATTTCTTCTTTACAGTTTACATTCAGATGTACTACACTTAGTGTTGGGTCAATTGGGTCCCTGTGATCAAGATCAAATCCATTCATCTCGGTTTTCGCAGGATCATTTCCTATGTTTTCACTCGATTCACACTTCACTTGGTCACATTTATTAAGAACACATTTAATATCCTGCCAGTCACTGATATTCTCTGCTTTAATGTATCCTCCATCGTCAGTCTCTGTTTTAATTTGGTCAGTATACAGATGGGTCACACAGGCCAGTTCTGTAAAGTCAAGGCTCTCCATCTTAAGACCCCCAGAGCAGGTGGAGCTCAGATCAGTTTCAGTTTTTATCAGGGATGCTTCTGTGTGATGTAAATCACTGACCCTGCTGTTTGCAGTAACACACTCTGGCTTCAGTGAGTTGAGTCCTGGTGCAGTACATTTTCTCTCTGACTCTGCCATGTGGACCGACTCCAGTCCATGTAGTTCCTCTTCTTTCTCTCTGATCCTGTGCTGCTCGGGGAGCTCTGGTAGGGTCGTCTCAGTGTCCCGTTGTTCAAATGTGTTCAAAAGTGCAGCTCCTGGAGGGAAACATGGACAGCAATTATCAAATAGAATCAACTGCAGGGCTCGACACCTCTTTACACTGTGGAGTCCTCCAGACCTCAAACTGACCACAGATGGCGCTCTCTCATTTTTAGCTCAGAGACAACATCTTTTCTAAGTGATACAAAGGCCATAGCTGAAATGACTTACTTGCCAGCAATTGCATACACCAACTGACTATACTGAGCAAGACGACAGTTAACCCTTTCATTACCATTGTCGCATTTCCGCGACAGCGCCGATCCCGCATCACTTACCATTGTCGCTATTTTGTGCCTAGAGAAAGTCCCTCACAAAATCTGTCAAAGCTCCGCAACAAAACACCGATTTGGACGAGTCAGGTATCGCACAACACGTCAGTGATGTCATCAGGCTTCCCGTAGTTCCCAATCCTCCGGTTATGCACAGTTTTATTTTATGTTATGCAGGTTATTGCAGGCAGTGCGTGCTGCAGCACGTGTATCTCCGTTTGTACAGAAATGCGCGTGTATCTCCGTTTGTACATAAATCCCACAGAGGAGAAATCGTCTTGTCTTGACAAACCGAAATACGGTTTTTATCCTCATTTTCTGTTTTTACTTTTGGAAAAACTAAGCAACGATATGTGTCAATGGAAAGGTAAATGTATTTTGAACATGTTTTCTGTACATAAAATTGTCCATTTCTGTCGTTTTTAGTTTGAAAAAGGGGGTGAAAATCCACATGCAATATCATGCTGTGATAGCACAAAAATTTACGGTAAGCAAGGGTTGTCTTATTCCCAGTAAGCGGTAGTGAAAGGGTTAAAGGTACAATGTGCACATATTCACTAACTTTAGTGAAATTACAATCCCTGAGAGACAAACATTTATTCAGGGGTTCTCCCAATGGCAGGATGGAAGTGCTATCAGATGTTACACTGAGTAATGAGAGACAAACTGCCTGTTCCTCTCAAACACAGGTGTCCACCTCCATTCCTGGGGGAATCTCCACAGGATTGTGAAATTGCCATGCAATCAGCAGGCTAATTCCATCCTTTGAAACGAGGTATGCACTTAATCAACGATTTTAATTCGGCACGCAAGAACCAGAACACACGAACCGGCTGACACGCCCATGCTCCTGCATGGAAGAAACTCATAACAATCAATTCAATGGAACGTCCATAGAATTGCGTAAAAAATAAGCCTGCATCTATTTGCCTCGACATTCTTTAAAGTTGGGATGGGCACCTTCAGTGAAACTAACAAAAGCAAGGTAGATTGTAATAGTGGCAAACCCCACCCCCTGATCGGAGCCGTCCCTTCAAAGCCACACCCCCGGAACGCGAGAGTGTGCACAGCCCACTGATAGGGGAAACACGGGGAACACAGAGCGCTGGAGAGAGGAGAGCCCCACATCATTACCTGTCACCTCACATCGTATCAAATTACATGATACCTCATTTTCACATATAGAAACAACTAACATAACATTGAACATAACCCGACAACCGCTGGTGCTCACGGCTACTATTGTAGTACTGATAGTGTCGGTAAATTTGATTGATAATAGAATTTATATAATTTATTGCTAACAAGCTATAGCGGCACCTGGCTTTGGTAGTTTCAGAAATCTGGCAAAGGTAAAAAGAACTAGGTTAGCAATCAGACACAGTTTAAGTTTATTTTCAATACATACTCGGAGCCATTAAATATGCTCGGGTGCTGAGGTATGTACTGTATTTGCTGCAAATTAAAGAATCAATCAATTTTATTGCTTTTCCAGTGGGATACGAGTATGAATAAAGCGTGAGGTATTGTAATCCCGATGTGTGCCACATGGGCGCGCCGAACACTTCAGTAATAATGAACATTGAATTGTTTTTGACGTGTACAGTGATGCTTAACTCGTTCTTTTGGGGGTGTTCAATAGCTTGCATAAAGCCAAAAAAAAAAAAAATGCTTACGGCAGAGCGATTGGCATGTTACTGGCAGGTCTTGCCTGCTGAGCAGTGGTGCATCATTTGGACTGTTACTGGTCACCAATCAGTTGGCTGTCTGTCTGCTGTCGCTGACCGTTCCCGCTTATGGCAGCCAAGAATGACTTCTGTAGCACAAGAATGCCACATCCGGTTAAAGCATGCATGTGACAGATTCCCAACAGCAACCCTAACTGATTGTGAGATGAAGGAGTCTTGTGTTTTTTTTTTTTTTTTTTTATATAGGGGCTTGAATAGGTGGGGCTTGGCTTGGATTTCACTGTAGAAACAAGTGCCATAGAAAAAACTATGAAGTTCCATAAGCCATAACTTTTGAACTATTTAAGGTAGAGGCATGAAATTTTCAGGGGTTGTTCTCAGGTACAAGATGTCTTTAACTGCTGCAACTGAAGTTGTACCACTGCATATTTACTATTTCATTGCTAGTTGAAATCTGAACAAAAAAAAAAAAAGTGTGCTTTGGAGCATTCTTGGCCCTGTGTATCTCTAAATTTAAACACATCAGATCTTTCAAATTCTGGCATTAATTTCCCATATTGCAGTACTCTTTTGGTAATTGAGGGTTTGTCTAAAGGAAATCAAATTTTCTGAGTTATGATGCATTAAAAATGGAGAAAAAAAAAGAAAATTTCACACCAGTGTTCTAGCCAGGATTTTTCCTCAGAGTGGTGCTACTCGAGTTCTAGTAGTTGCGACTCGCAAGCCCCGGTGGGGAAAAGTCATACTGGGGGAATGTAGCGGGGTGCGGTGTGGTGTGTCCAGGGGAATGCCCCCCCCAGGACATCTTGATAAAATGGAAGTGATTTGGTGCGTTTTGGTTAAGTATTCTGCATGAAATCCTTTACCAGAATCTCCCTTTGTCAGATGAGTTTTTCCTGATGCAGAAAGTCAATCCGTGTTTACAGAAAGAGTCTCCATAATCTGCTTCGAATCAAGGCATATTTCAATCTACGTATTCAACTTACTTTAACTTTTTTGACGTCAGAGCAGGATTATCCGACAAGAATCGCTGACCCATGAATGCTGCAGGAGCCAAATGTCCATTCTTGGCGTGCGTCAAGCATAAACAATATGTAGATTATGTGAAGAAAAAAATTCAAACTCCGCCAATACCAGTGCAACTGGCACAACTGAAAAGTGCTTTAAAAACACTTTAAAATGACACCATAACCATTCATATTGGTTGAGTAAAAAGAAAATATTACGGGTTATAGTTAGATCGATGATATCCGTTATCGGCTAGTCAGACTGCAGCATGGACATTACCCCTGATGTTGGCGCCAACGAGCTATATAAACTAGAGGCGCTATGTTGCAATGTGCAAGTCTGGCCGCATCTTGTGACGGGCGTCCATCACAGAAAGTTGCAGCAAAGTGGATTCATGCCTTCCAGAAATTTTGATTTCCACTGAGTGCCATACAGTCCTAACAAGTGAAAATACCGCAGTACTTTGAATCACTCCCGACTTAAGAGTTAGGCACAGCTGAAAACCCGTTGAAATCAGCAGCTGTTGTCAGTAGATGCGAATAGGTTTAGTTTTTCCTCGTCCATCGTAATGTCAGTGTCCGAGTCTGCACCGTGCAGCTTCTATCAAACAAACAAAAAAAAAAAAAAAAAAAAATAGTCATAGATACGTATCTGATCCAATTGCAAACCAATTTTTTTTGTTTTTCTTTTTTAATAGATAGGCCCACATGTCAGATTCAATTACAAAACCCAAAACCAGTGAAGTTGGCACGTTGTGTAAATCGTAAATAAAAACAGAATACAATGATTTGCAAATCCTTTTCAACCTATATTCAATTGAATACACTGCAAAGACAAGTTACTTAATGTTCGAACAGGTAAACTTTGTAATTTTTTGCAAATATTAGCTCATTTGGAATTTGATGCCTGCAACATGTTTCAAAAAAGCTGGCACAAGTGGCAAAAAAGACTGAGACAGTTGAGGAATGCTCATCAAACACTTATTTGGAACATCCCACAGGTGAACGGGCTAATTGGGAACAGGTGGGTGCCATGATTGGGTATAAAAGCAGCTTCCCTGAAATGCTCAGTCATTCACAAACAAGGATGGGGCGAGGGTCACCACTTAGTGAACAAATCGTGAGCTGATTGTCGAACAGTTTAAAAACAACATTCCTCAACGAGCTATTGCAAGAAATTTAGGGATTTCATCATCTACGGTCCGTAATATCGTCAAAAGGTTCAGAGAATCTGCAGAAATCACTGCACGTAAGCGACAAGGCCGAAAACCAACATTGAATGCCCGTGACCTTCGATCCCTCAGGCGGTACTGCATCAAAAACCGACATCAGTGTGCAAAGGACATCACCACATGGGCTCAGGAACACTTCAGAAAACCACTGTCAGTAACTACAGTTCGTCGCTACATCTGCAAGTGCAAGTTAAAACTCTACAATGCAAAGCGAAAGCCATTTATCAACAGCACCCAGAAAACGCCGCCCGGCTTCGCTGGGCCCAAGCTCATCTAAGATGGACTGATGCAAAGTGGAAAAGTGTTCTGTGGTCTGACGAGTCCACATTTCAAATTGTTTTTGGAAACTGTGGACGCCGTGTCCTCCGGACCAAAGAGGAAAAGAACCATCCGGACTGTTATAGGCGCAAGTTCAAAAGCCAGCATCTGTGATGGTATGGGGGTGTATTAGTGCCCAAGGCATGGGCAACTTACACATATGTGAAGGCACCATTAATGCTGAAAGGTACATACAGGTTTTGGAGCAACATATGTTGCCATCCAAGCAACGTCTTTTTCATGGACGCCCCTGCTTATTTCAGCAAGACAATGCCAAGCCACATTCTGCACGTGTTACAACAGCATGGCTCCGTAGTAAAAGAGTGCGGTACTAGACTGGCCTGCCTGTAGTCCAGACCTGTCTCCCATTGAAAATGTGTGGCGCATTATGAAGCGTAAAATACGACAAACGGAGACCCGGACTGTTGAACAACTTAAGCTGTACATCAAGCAAGAATGGGAAAAGAGTTCCACCTGAAAAGCTTCAAAATTGGTCTCCTCAGTTCCCAAACGTTTACTGAGTGTCATTAAAAGGAAAGGTGATGTAACACAGTGGTAAAAAGGGCCCTGTGCCAACTTTTTTGCAATGTGTTGCTGCCTTTAAATTCTAAGTTAATGATTATTTGCAAAAAAAAAATAAAGTTTCTCAGTTTGAACATTAAACATCTTGTCTTTGCAGTGTATTCAATTGAATATAAGTTGAAAAGGATTTGCAAATCATTGTATTCTGTTTTTATCTACGATTTACATAACGTGCCAACTTCACTGGTTTTGGGTTTTGTACAAACCAGTGTTTTTTTTTTTCTCTCAACTAATAAACTAGTTTCACGACTTGGCTGCGGTCATAATAAGACACTTGTTATCAAGGTTCCCGGCATTTGCAATGATAATTTATCTTACTAGTTAACAAGTACCCCGTCACTGACCATAGGCTACTGCTAGAGAAATAGACCTGGCCTGTTAGAACGAGATCAGTCATAATATTACTGCACCGAAGGGATTTTAAGATGGCCTGGATGTATAACACCATATTTTCAAACATTCCCTGTGGAAAAATATCAATCGCTCAGGGGTCCATTTCCTGAAATCACAGATGCTAACTTAGGTCGTAGGAACCATTGAGAATTAATGGACCTACTATGTAAGCTGCTAACTTAATCAGCAACTACGCTTTTGGAAAACACAGTGGGCGATAATAGACAGAAATGGCACTTCAAGCGGACTTTTCTCCAGTTATCGGTCAGAAAAAGGCCGGAAATCAAAACGCTGCTGAATTATTATTACTGCTATTTACTGAAATATTAACCAGAGCGTATTTGTTTACATGGGTTCCAGCAGCAGGCACGCCCGTCATGTGGGTGGACTGCGGTCAAGCTATCATCAGTTCGGAAAACGACGGTCAAACTATCACTGCTAAAAATTTGATGAGCAAATACAGCGGATAGCGCAGTAGTAAGGTCAAGTGATACAATTGCTGTCAAAAATCGGCTTGTTGAAAGAAATACCGAGGCTTATTCAACGAAAGAATGCGTGTATTTTGTTCAGAAAAAAAATCGTGAACAACTTCCATAATTTGGTTTGAAAATGATTTATTTCTTTTTTCAATAAATAGTTGACATTTTGTACAGATTGAAATGCGAGATTTTGGTGAACTGCTATTACTCCAGATGATGAAAAATTGCATGTCACTGTAATAAAGTTTTACTTAAAGCAAACACAAAAAAAAAGGTAGATATTACGCTGGCATTAATGTAGGAATTGCCATTGGAATTGGTCTTTTTAGGCGGACAAAAAAGGAGAAAATTCAAGCAGGGATCATAATTCTTGTGTAATTCAAAATGTTTGTGGAAATTAGTGGTCCCAAACCATACTGCACACGCTGCAGTAAACCCAAACCATACTGCACACGCTGCAGTAAACCCAAACCATACTGCACACGCTGCAGTAAACCAAAACCATACTGCACACGCTGCAGTAAACCAAAACCATACTGCACACGCTGCAGTAAACCAAAACCATACTGCACACGCTGCAGTAAACCCAAACCATACTGCACACGCTGCAGTAAACCCAAACCATACTGCACACGCTGCAGTAAACCCAAACCATACTGCACACGCTGCAGTAAACCCAAACCATACTGCACACGCTGCAGTAAACCCAGACCATACTGCACACGCTGCAGTAAACCCAAACCATACTGCACACGCTGCAGTAAACCCAAACCATACTGCACACGCTGCAGTAAACCCAAACCATACTGCACACGCTGTAGTAAACCCAAACCATACTTCACACGCTGTAGTCATACTTGAGGGCCTGTAGTTCCTGCAAATCAAAAAGTTTGTGTAAAGTAACACTTGCATTTCATAATACATGGATTCTACTATAAGCCCACAGAATATGAAGAGATTCTGCGGTGGAGTTTTTAAATAAATGACCATCAAAGTTGGTACTGTGCAATGTGCGAATGCAGACAATTGGAAGGGGGGGTCTCATACTTGAGGGCATGTAGTTCCTGCAAATCAAAAAGTTTGTGAAAAAGAACACTTGCACACGATAATACATATGTCCTAGTATAAGCCCAAAGAATATGAAGAGATTCTGTTATGGAATTTTTTTCATAAATAGCCGTCAAAGTTGGTACTGTGCAATGTGTGAATGCAGACAATTGAATTGGGGTCCATACTTGAGGGCCCGTGGTTCCTGAAAATGAAGTAGTTTGTAGAAAGTAACATTTGCTTACTATAGGTCATGTGTCGTAGTATGAACTCACTGAATATGAAAAGATTTCGTGCCGAACTTATTGAAAAAATGGCCATCAAATCGGGAACTATTGTAATGTGTGAATGGAGACGACTGATTGGGGTACCATGTTTGAGAGCCTGTAATTCCTGTAAATCAAACAGTTTGTGAAAAATAACAATTCCTGACCATACTACATGCACTGTAATATAAATTGACTGAATATGAAGAGATTCCATGATGTAATTATGAAAAAAAATGGGCATCAATGTCGGAACTGTTGCAGTGTGCGAAAGGAGATGATTGAATGAGGGGCCATGTTTCAGGGTCTGTAATTCCTGCAAATCAAAAACTTTTTGAAAAATAACACTTGCTTGCCGTACTACATCTTTTCGATTGTAATTAAAAATTGAATATAGAGATTCCACTGTGGAATTATTAAATAATTAAAAAAAAATAAAATGGCCATCAAATTTTGTTATTCTTGCAATGGAGACAGTTGAATGGGGACCATTTTTGAGGGCCTGTAATTTCTGCAAGTCAAAAAGTTTGTGAAATATAACACCTCCTTTCCATGCTTCATGTATTCTTATAAAAGCACATTGAAAATGAAGATTCCATGGCGGAATTATTAAATAAATGGCCATCAAATTAGGCACTTTGCAGTGTGAGAATGAAGGCAATGGAATGGGTGACCATGAATTAAATTGACTGGATGACTGCGTTTTAGTACCAATAATTTGTCAAAAAGAACTTGCATACAATATTACTTGTAATATTTTACATCAAGAGTCAGCCTAATATACTGGTAATTTTTGAATCAATGTGCATCACTTGAGGTACTCTGTGCTGCCTTGACTGAAAACAATGCGTTAGCTTGAACGTGCTTCATTTGGTCCTGCGGCCCACCCACATTTGATGGTTTTTGTTACAAACACAATTACAATTGTATGTTTTCACCAAACCATTCATTTGTCTTCTGAGGTGTATTCACCCTCTTAACCTTCCCCTTCACCAGAAGTATTCATGTATGCCTTGCTAAATAAAATAACCTTGAACATATTGTTTTATTTTCTCTTATGCAAATTATTTCAAGTTATTATATAATCTAACAGACCGAATAAGTCAATGATAGAATTAGACATCTCCAACTTATAGAAGAAGACAGCACCCCGGCAAAGTACATTTCAGCGAAAAGTAGAATTCTTGAAGTGTCTAAAACGCATAGGCTAGTTTTATAAATTTTAATTTGGTAATGATCCAGTGCGATACATTTTTAAACCGAAAAGTCTTCAAATCGGCATCTATACCAGGGGGCAGACATTTTTACTTGGGGAATCTAAGGCTGCGTTCGGAATGCACACTTTTTCACTCGCTCACTCAATCTCCATAGAGTACTAAAGTGATGACATCAGGCTGGTGTTGGAAGTAAAATTTCCCATTCATTTTACCCATAGACTGTTTTTTCAGTTCACTTTTGAATCACTTCTCATTGTTTTCAAGCCTCCATCTTTTTCGAGATTTTGCATTATATTTCCGAATAAAAACGAATATAATTTTTCTTGACCGGAATCAGCAATATTTCAAATCATTTTAATTTTTCTCCACCATGCTAATCCTATTTGTAGTCTAAAAACTACACGTCCCATGATCCTCCTGATTCCCGGGCTGAATGAGTTCAGGACGCGTTTTATACAGTCAATGGTCAGAAGTCACCCGTCTCGAATTTTCCAGCACCTCGCTAGAGCCGTTTGCCTGCTTAATTAGTCAGCCACTCTACGTTCTACTTGGTTACGCTTTCCTTGCTAGATATTAAGTTTTACAATTTGCGCCAATTTACTTAAATTGCCTGGCATCTTTGGCCAACGTTTGTTTGGTTGTAAACTCGGTAGTCAGCGAACGAGCTTATCAGCCTTGTCAAAGCCTAACTGACAGCGAACTCGCTGTCAGCAGGCTAACTTAGTCAGCGAGCTAGTTTACCGACTTTTGTAGTTGTCTAACTTTATATTTGGCCCATTTAGCTAAATGCCAGCTCGTGAAATGCTCACAGCTCAACGCTAGCTAAGTAGCCAAATAATGGCTCTTCACTGCTTTTGTTCACTTAGCTAGCTCGCTAGCTATTTCGCTAGCTAAGCTTGGGATATTTATTCAATAATCATCTAGCTAGCTTGCTAAATAACAGTAAGTACCATTTACTGTTTCTATCGGTTTAGCTATGTGCACTAGATGTAATAAGCTCACTAGCTGGCTAGCTCGGTGGTTCGCTAGCATAGCTTAATGCTAGCTAGATAAATGGGGAAATAACTATTCATTGTGATCCTTTCATCTCTAGGTATGTAGCTAGATAATAGCGGCCCGCTATGTGGGAATGGGTGCACGGACATACAGCAATGTAGGGCACTGATGGGCTACCGTCGTGGTACGTTACTAATGTTGGCTGAAACTGAGGTACCTCATTGGCTTGGAACAAATCATGGGGTACTCGCCCACTTGTGCAGCGGATATGTAGTTTGGAGAAGTGGACTACAAACTGGACTACAAGTGCAAAAGCATATAATTTTTGGCAATAAACTACGAATTTGATGTGATCATTTGCATCTGTATACCCTGTAGGCTAATCTTGGAGCGAGGCGGCTCATTAAATTAATACGAGTTCGAGCAATGCCAGAAAGTGTCCAAACCCCATTATAAATTCCCATAGGGATTTTACCTCCGACACCAGAAGCTAAGTGGCGGTGACGTCATCACTTTAGTACTCTATAAGCCCCTTCGTAATTACCCACAGGAGCTGCATGACGTCACCGTGTAAAAGGTCATTCGTACATAGAGCCGACCCGAGCTGTATTGAACAGCGTTGGATACCAGATTGAAAGGCCAGGTTTCTCGATATGTTGCTCAGTTAGTACGTTCTCAATCAATCCATTTTACGCAAAAAAGGGCCCACACAGTTGCGAAGTGTTTCTTGCATGCAGCTTGCGACAAACAAAGATAAAGTGCTTATTGTTGTTATTGAAATTCCATTGGAGTAAATTCTAAAATTCTGATGGACTGTGATAGTGTCTCTCAAATAGACACAAAGTGGAAATAACATTCAGTAAAGAACTGGGTGTAATGAGTTATTTTCGTTTTCATTGTTGCTATTAATTGATTTAATCTGTTGTAGTTGGGCTTTTAATTCGTGTTTAAAGAAAACAGCTGACGTTACAGTCCATTCCAGCAGACTACCGTAAGGGATGCTTTGTTTTCCCTTTGAATCCGCAAAACAGAATAAACCAGAAGTTGTTCACTTGATTCGAACAATGTTAAGTATCTAGCCTATTCTAAATAACTAATCAAAGAAATTACAGAGGAAATAAACTGGAGAAAGCGAATTCACATATGATGTCTCAAATCGCAATTTACAAATTTCAAAGCTGCGTGAACATAAACGGCATTCTCTCAACTCGGCCATTCAGCTTTCGGTTTTAATGCCCCAGCACTTGACCAATTAAATTGTGCTAAAAATGCCTAACATGCCCAGTGAATGATCCGCAATGTGAAGTTTAATGGTGTAATCCCATTCTGCCAATCAACGAGATGAGCAAAAATGACACGTTTTATTGGGTTTGTTGGCTGTAGCTATATATGTGACCCCGGACCACAAAACCAGTCATATGGGTAAATTTTTCCATATGGAGATTCATGCATATTCTGAAAGAGTACTAAAAATGCTTTTCAAAGATGTATAGTTTGTCAAGGTCGGGTAAAAATTGACCGAGATATGGCATTTTGAAGATGGGAAACTTGGGCAATCGAAATTTCCAGAAAACGGAGAAAATTGAGTTTAAAAATTGCCATATTCACTCATTAGCAACACATATTTGTAATAGAGAGAATTAAATGAAACTTGCACCATTCATTAAGCATACTATCGCCTGTAAAAAGTGCAAGTACAAGTACAAAGTATTTTTCATAGTAGCCTACGCATAGAAAGAAGCAAAGAAACCACGCATTGTTCTCTCCTCGTGTTCTTTCATCAATTTTCTGGCGAATGAAAGATGCAGTATTCAAAAAACAAACAGTCTCGTTACAATGTCGTTACTACTTCTTCTTCGAGTTTAATGGCAGTTCAAAAAAAAACACTATAATTGAGTATACTTGATAGCAGTATTACATAGTGTCAATACCATGTCGAATTTTTGCTTCAGAGGACTGATTTTTCTGAACTACTAATTGGGATATCATTGGCTCACTGTAGCTGAAGTGGTTGCTATAGAGGGACAACAATTTTTTCTGTAGCAAGAGAGAATTTTTTTGAACTGCTGAATAGATACTAGGGGCAAGGATATTGAGCAGTTTGCACATCAGGCTTAGCTTGAGGAGTTTAATTCAGGCAACTCCTGAAAAACAGGGATTGGAGCGAACTCGGCTTGCTTGTGAATATTCAATAACTGATCCGGGGGTGCCATCGAGTGGTAGAATATTGGAACTGCGTGCATAAATTTGCAGCTCCATGTCCGCTGGCAGATACATCTGCACAAAGCGCTTAAAATAGCCTGCCGAGCACCGCTGTTCTTCTCGAACACGCCACATCCAGACAATCCATTACATTCATATTTTAATTTGGAACGAGTAAGGAAGTGGCCAGTGTCAAAGTAACAAAGCAAAAGTATACTTTTTATACTTTCTCACGTTTGAACCTACGTATTCATCTCATAAATAATCAAATAGAGGAAATTTCCCGCTTTGCAATGACACCAACAATGTTGGGGAATCCCCAACTGGCGCCGCGCTGGAAGCGATTTTTGTCGGCGCATTTTTCATTGTTTTTGGGCTAATTACACAAAGATTTTCAACACCCACTTCTCCTAAATCAAGTTTGGAGGCACCTATGGTAGGATTTTTGCGAAATAGTCTCTTGGAATGGTATCTTAAGCTATTTTTCTAACGTTTAATGCACAAATCGCAAAATCGATAATTTTATTGTAAAATGCATTTAGACGGCTGTAGCGCAAAATGGGCTCGTGCGACTTAGGACTGGTTTTGTGATCCGGGGTCACATATATTTTTTTCTTATGGATAAGGCTAGTCAGGCTGGCTTCGGTAGCAAGAGCATCAGTTACAGTTCTCGTTGTTTTGGGAGACACCGGCGGGCAAAGTTCGCGTTAAACCTGCAAGCTGCAGTAGGACTGCTCGCGATGTAATGGAAATGCACCTGTTAATACTGTTTCAAATTAACCAGCTTAAATCACTCAGTTCGCTTCACCAGTCGCGGACAAATACAACATGATCTTAATGTTCGCCAACAAATCAATGGCTTGTTGGTGTTAAGGAATACGTCGTAAGGCAAACTAACTTAATGAAAATGCTTCCAACTTAATTGTCTCCTCGCTTAAATTACTATACCTCCACGCTTCAAGTAATGAACAGCAAAAGGTGTAATAAAAATATTAGATGACCCTCATTAATTTGCAAGCATCAAAATGTATAGATTTAATCTACTTAATTCTTAAAAACTGTACATTATACTTTACCACTAAGAAATTCCGAACAAGTTCTCGCTAATGTTAATCTAGAAAGGAGCTAACCTCGATATTACTATTCAGCGTGGGCTCACCGATACAGTCGATTCTTCTTCTTCTGGTTTTATGGCGAGTAGAAGCAGCTTATTTGGAACATTACCGCCACCATCTGCACTGGAGTGTGAATCAGGAGTCTAACATCCCCGAAACAATAATAATCAAAAAATTAAAAAAAGAGAGAGAGAAAAAGCGAAAAAAAAAAACTGTACGGAGTTATATACTTTAGAGCACTGAGTTGCTTTGCTTAATTAAAAAAAAAAAAAAAACTACTCACTAATTCCAATTATTCAACTGTATCTCCTTCAAATACTTCTACTACAGTTTTCTATATGCCCTTATTTCTCTACAATCTGACCATCACCGAATCCTCTTTCCGAAATTTTCTGTATGTCTTCCCTCCTAACATCTACAACACCCAAAATCTCTCTTGCTGCTTCCACCACCATCTTAATTCTCTCAGTTTTACTTTCAAATCTCACAAATACAGTTCAACACCATTGATATAAAAGCCAAAAAACTTCTTCCCATCCTAATCTCATTTTCCTCATGTTTCTTTTCTACAGTCTGCACTTTGTCCTGCTCTTTCCCTACCATTTCATTTCTGCTCAAAACTCTCTTTGTAGCTTCTGCATATGAAATTTTACCCTGTACTCTTGTCTTTTCCACCTCCCTTTCCATTTTTCTTCTATCACACTGCAATGATTTCCCCCACAGTGAAAGCATTTTACCAATTCACAATTATCCTCTAAGCATCCCTCCTGACCACACCGTCTACACCTGTGCATCTCCCTTCTGCAAACTGCTGCCACATGTCCGTACTCTTGACATCTAAAACATCTCAATGGAGTTCTTTCAAACATTCTTACTCTGTAGCTCACAAAATCCACAAATAATCTCTGGTATTTCACCAGTGAACTCAAGTAGCACTGACCTACTTTCCTGCATCTTTCCCTCCCTATAGCTATTTAGCCGCCTTACCCCACAAACTCCTAGCCTGGTAAAACCAGACTCTGCTACTTCGCTTCGCTTCATACTCAGAGTCTGGCCAGTCGTCATTGACAAGTGTTTACTTCCTGGTAGGTGGGCGCTTGTCTGAAGTTTAAAATCATTGGTGTACCCGTAAACTAATCACTAACGTTTGGCGATGACGTATGTAATGCGCCGGCTCAGCCGCCTAGTACTTCTGCTGTAAACACAGTCCTTCATACCAGGAATGCAGCGAAAACAGACTGATCAGTACAATAAAGTTAATACTGTACCCATACATATGCCCATCTACCAAATTTTAGCCTTCACTTAAAAGAACCAAAGGTGCTCTTTCTGCTCTCCTTACGAGTAACAAACTGTTGAGCTATTGTTTTTCCTGCAGATACTGCTGCTGTTAAAAAAAAACAAACATAAGAGACCCGAAACCAACGGCAAAATCGACGAGAATAACGCATTATTTACATCAGGATGAAATCTGCGTTGACACGAAAACTGAACCGTTCACCATACTTGCGCTAATATTATACCGAGCTCGCTATCTAACTTTACAGCAACACAGTTTGGCTCCAAGGGTTTGGCTGTCTCAGACAGCCATTTCATTCATGGATAATGACAACATAACACTGAGACAGAATAGGTCTTGTGACACGAACAAAAACACGGCTTTTAAAAAGTTCGCTGCTAACTTAAATAGTGTGAAATTCGCGGGCAATGAAACACTAGAAGCTACAAGCTAGCTGAGGTGGTCCGGCTGTCTCTCACAGAGATGAACAGGGTGCCTATTTCATGATGGCTATTAAGTAAATATGACAATCTGTACGGAGTAGCGCTACAACATCATTTCCATTCAAAAAACTAACCAAACCATCTTGTAGTGGCTATAAGTCGCTGATACCCGGGATTTTCTCCACGACAGAGCGAACGGGCTCCCGTTTATCTGTCCATGGCCATTGTTGATTTCGGAGACTACGATTTCAAACTCGGCGCAGCAGTTACATCATGGCTCTCGGCCACGCCTTCTGTTTGTTGGTTGGTCTGGCAGACTTTTTGCCGAGGTAAACGAGGCAGAGCTCCGAGTGACCAGACTGAGTACTGAAGCGAAATGAAATTAAGCGGAAGTATGAAGGTTGGCGGAGTCAGGCTAACATACTCCCTCCACCTTCAAAAAATCATCCAACTCTACATCCAAAGGAACGCTACTGATCACACCCTTAAATGTTGGGTTTTTCCTCAGAGGAAAACTAATTACCCGAGTACAGTCATAGTTTTTAATTTTCAATGCATTATCTCTGTTTCACTATTCGACATTCTACTATCACTAATCCTCCCCTCGATACCCTTACTGCTTTCACATCTCAAATTTCGCTTTTTATAAATTTCCCGATATCATGCGCATTACTAAAAAGACAGTTTGCTTTGCCACCCTTTACATCTGCCTTTATTCCTATAACAAATGTTTCTCCTTCATTTTCGTTATCACTTCTTTTTTCCTTTTCTTTTTCACTCCCTCCGCCACATCACAATCCATTTTTCAAAAAAAAAAAAAAAAACATTCATCCGCAATCCAAAATCAAAACCAAAAGCCGTTCAAAATATTCAAATACCAAACAATCTGCAAATCTATTTCAAATCTCGCCAAAACCTCCGATTCTTCTTCTTCTTCTTCTTCTTCTTCTTCTACTTATTCTTATTCTTCGTTTTTTGGGTTTTTTGGTGACTTACAGGCCTTATGGTGTATTACCGCCACCAACTGGATTTATACTCTCGCTTTAAATAGCTTTTAAAGTAGCTAAAAAAAAAAAAAAAACAACAATCTGCAGTTCTCGATTATCTATAACTAGACGCAACTAGTCAGTCTGTATCTGGCTCCCCCTCCCCACAAACCCGTTTTCCAAAATCTCCTAGATATCTTCCCCCTTCACATCTGTAACCCCAAGAAATTCCCTTGCTGCATGCACCACCATTTTGATCCTATCCGTTTTTTATTCTAATTCACTAGCATAATTAATGATCATCGCCACAAATGCTAAAAACCTCCTTTTGTCAATACTAACATAATCACTGCGAGGTCTTAGTTCTTCAAGCACGGTCCTTGCAGTACACTGCTCTTTATTCACCACACCCTGTTCTTCCTTAACTTTCTTTGCGGCCTCAGCATATGACAGCTTGTTTAGTGTCCGCACCCGTTCCACCTCACATTCAAATTTCCTCCGCTCGCATTGCCTAGTCCCAGCTTCATGATTCCCACCGCAATGAAAACAAAAAGCTTGTTCTATCGAACGCTTACATTCCTCCTCATTGCACCCATATTTTCCACACCGTCGGCATCTAAAATTACTTGCCCTGCATACTGTTGCAACATGCCCATATTCTTGGCACCAGTAACACCGTAGTGGCGTCCTCTCAAAGGCCCTCACTCTATAGCTCACGTAATCCAACAGAATCCCATCCGGCAACTCTTTTTCAAACTCCAACAGAACAGACATGCTGTCTTGTTCTTTCCCGTCCCGACGACTTTTCAGCCGCCGAGCTCCACAGACGCCCTCCACTTCCGAAAAACACTCAGCTTTCACAGCATGCGGGACCCGCCCAATAACACCCTTCACAGTCGCCCGTTGGCTCATCTTAAAACAAACTACACAAGTGAGATCAGACTCTTTAATTTTGAGAGCTTTTTCCCTTCGCTACTTATTATGACATTCAATTATCACGATGCCATTTCTGCACACTTTCACAGTCTTGACATCTCCTATTTCACTTCGAACAAATAGCCCCACAAAATGATTATTGCCAAATAAACGGTTAATTTCCCACTTTTCGCCCACCGCTTTCATTCAGACGGTAACTTGGCTATGTTAGCCGCAGTGCTACAGCCACATTCAACAGGCTATCACGTAAGGTAGGCTTATGCCGTAAAAGTAACTTACAGCTTCTGCCTCTGAGAGTCACGGACAGTCGCGACCAATCCAAGCTTTATCTTCAAATATTTACAAAGCCTGCGTTTGAGGCCAGTTGTTAGTGCTAATTATCGTTAGCGGTCCTGCTAGCCACTCGTAACAGGTTAACTTCACTTACATTATTTGCTGTTATATCGTTACTTACAGCTTGTGGCTCCGAGCGCTTGATCGATGCAGCTTCTTCAGGTTTGAGAAGCAGCTGAAACGCTTATCCAGCATCAAATTATCCTTTATTGACAAAGCTGTCTTTGGTGAAATGCTGAGCACAAGCAGCTAACGTTCCCTTTGGCCGTGGCTGTTTGCCGCCAGCAAACAAAAAAGCTACCCACTGATTTCTGGTGGCATCGTCTTTTGGAAGAGAAATAGGTGCTTTTCTTCGCGTCCAAAATTTAATGGACAAGCAGCTTTGGGAGATACTGACAAATTTGCACCTCAAATGATCTGCGGTTCTTCTTTTGTATTTCCAAAAGTGTAGACGCTACTAAGGCATAGTATGATCTGCCGTTGTTAGTGCCTGCTAGAATAGTTTCCGGTGTAGGCAGGTCAAGCGCCATGATTGGCTCTGGCTAGGTCTGTATTAATTGGACGGCACAACCTGACGTCAGGTTTTGCCCAGATCTCGCGAAGATCTCGGGAGGAGCTGTTCAGAGAGGAAATCACGTTCACGAAATCACGTTCTTGGATTACGGCAAAACCCCTGTATCTTATGTTTGGAAACTTTTCAGAGGTTGAGTACGGACATCCAACATTATAACATATATGTATTAAAAGAAGGATCAGCATAATAGGTCTCCTTTAAATCAAAGTTGTTCAAAATTGCATACCTGTCTACTCAAGCAAATAGCTTGAGCCGCAGGCTTTTTATAGCCTATTTAACTGCCGAAAGCCACTTTTTTTTTTTTTTTTTTTAAATCAACTCACGCAATACAGAGAGTGAAAGGCAATATTTCATTGGAACACAGACCAGTTCAATCAATGCGAAGCATTGGCCTATTAATAAGAAAATTATTTTTCTGTACTGAATTTAGCCCATGATTTCATCCCTGTTAGATCACATATGGAGAGAAACCGTGTCTTCAGTTGCCAATTACGATAATTGGAAAACGCGTCAATAACGGAAAATGATTGAGAACTCGCCAGGACTAAAAGGAACGTGTCTGAGCCAGCCCAATTCCCAGTTCTAGACCTGCCACTGATCAGATCACTCCTTAGTCCACAGTGCAAGATAGTAAATGGTAGTTAAAGAAATTGTACAAATATTAAATAGTTATTTAAGTATGTGATGTTTTTGTTGCTGTTAAATCATTCTTAGAGTTTAGTACTTTTTCGCCATTCTGATCATTGATTACAAAAAAAAAAAGTCTTTAGTATTTGCAGAAATATGGCTGAATGTAAAAACATTAAAATGCATAGGCATAAAAACTGATAGTTTGCGCATTATATGAATGGTTCACAAAATTTGAAAAAGTCTCGAAAAGTTCCTACAGTGGCATAAGCCATTATTGCTCTGAGCCACACAATTCATCCACATTATCCTCCCCAAGCACCATCTCCATAATCCCAACCACCATCATGCTACTAATCATAACAGCCTCGTGTTCCAAGAATTTCTTTTTTATACTTCTAATGGTTCAACAAAAACATATAAGACTGTTATTTCAGTACATCCCACATTTTCCCCCACGTTATAAAGATCTAGTCTATGCTCTCAGTGGTGTATGTAGCCCTGTCAGCAACCAACTTCTCAAATCTTTTCGATCTCAAATCAGAACCCAAGAACATCCGAAGTGGCTCAGGGCATCAATAGCAGCATGAAGTAAAGAAAAAAAGCCTATTCTAACTTAGATGTGAATCTTCCATTGAAGACGAGTGGCCTGCGGTTAGGCACAGAAGTGAGAAGGATGATAAAATTGCTGTATGGTGTGGGTTAAAATTTAATTTATATAAAATGTAAATATGTGGTGCACATCTACAGGTCATAATAAATGTATCAAATAAAAGTTTGTTCCAGTTACCATGAATGGTCCAGGAGGAGCTGCGGATAGAAGTGTGAGGACGAACAACAACTGATGCGAGACGACTCAAAGTGACCCCTATGCGTCCGCTCTGCTATGCAGGCGACACAATAAATAAATTGTGCTCCTTTGAATGTAAACTGAAAAATTGAATAAGTCCCCAAAAATGTAGCCCGTTTTTGATCAGAATTTTTCCATGGGGTCAAATACCACACACCTGTTGTTTCCATATTCCAAACAACAAATTTTGCAGTCTAGAAAAAGAATCAACACATCAACAGGATCCTTCAAAATGTCCCATCAATTGTTTAACAGCATTTCAAGAGCTATTTGCCTTAGAAAATTAATTTGCATGTGGTTCCATTACAGCCATAATATGGAGAAATATATACAATTACGATTTAAAAGCAATTACGCGCAACATGGATTTATTATATTAACAAGCAGAGTAGTACAAGGATTTATTTACACATTTAGATCACCTCCGTAAGCACACATTCACAATGTAAAATAATTTCATTCATAGTTCATTGAACAATGAGTTCAACTATCAGTATATACAATGGAAAGAAAAGATCTGAAAAAGGCCAGTAGTGTAAAGTTAATTTTCACATTAAAAGTGTTCACCACACACCAGCAATACAGATTTCTTCAGTATATGCAAACAGTTTTCACTTGATACCTTAAGAAAATAAATAATTTAAAGAAATGCACTAGCGTAAAAGTCATCATAAAATGTTGACACAATTTGGCTTATGTCAGAGTCGTCCAGTGAGAACATCAAGGACTGCTTCCCAACCTCCGACCTAAGCAGTCCCCATCAATGAGTGTTTCCATTCCAGCCACAAGTGCAACAGGAGAACTTCATAAAGATGATCTTCCAAGTTCTGCTCAGGTGGATTATTAACCCCTTTAAACAACACTGTGGCAATAATACTGATATACACCATGGATCACAACCACAGACTGCATAAAAAGATGGACGAAGCAACTGTGACGTCACCCATTGGTGTTAGCATACCATTTAAGAAGCCTCAATTTGGCCATTTGAACTGCGCCCTTTTGTCATTTTGAAACAGGATGTGATTCCTATTGGACGAGAGGGTGAATTGAAGATCCAGGAAGATGGCTCTGGATCTGACCGTATAGGACGAGTACCAGAGGATAGGCACGCCCCTAAAGCATACTCTGGCTTTATCCTTTATGCCAGTCTATTTGGGACCATCATTTACAAAAATGAACATCATGATATATCAAAGGAGGCTTGAAACTTGCAATAGATACCATAAAATGATGTGGAAAATCATTATTGAAATGATAAATCAGGAAGGAAAGTAGGGTCATTTTCTTGAACTTCTTTCTGCAACCACCGACGTCGCCATCTTCTAGCCATTAAATACACTGATGGACTTTAAAAACTACTAACCAGAATTGTAGCCAAACTTGGATTCAAATTTGTAACCATTTATTGACTTTACCCATAACAACAACTTCCACAAAATGTCAGATGACATCCACAAAAAAAAGAACGACAAAAGAATCAACAATGACAAGTTTAACAACAAAATCAACAACAAAGATCAACTCCAATCTCAGTACCGAGCGTGACCGCCACGTGCCTGCAACAGCAGCACCATTCTGTTGAGCTGTTGCTGGGTAATGGCCTGCCACTCCTGGAGAAGGGCTTCTTGGAGCTCCACTCTCGTCCTGGGCGCTGGAGTGCGTTGCCGAACCAGCCAATCCAACAGGTCCCACACATGCTCGATGCACTTCGTGTCAGGGCTGGAAAGTATTCCAAGACTCGCACACCATTCTGGGCCAGGAGCTGCTGGGTCACATTTGCTGAGTGAGGTCGTGCATTGTCTTGCATGAACGTGACCTCAGGGTGGTCTGTGATGTAAGGCACAAGGTGTGGTCTGATGACAAGGTCACAGCAGTGGGCTGCATTAAGATTTTCATTGATTATGACTAAGTTGGACCTCAGCCGCACCGAATGGCACAGCAGACCATCGCAGAGCCTCCTCCAAAGCGATCTGTCTCAGCAATGCAGGGGGCCGTGTATCTCTCACCACGTTGTCTGTAGACCATCTGTCCTCCATCATGTCGGTACAGACAAAGTCTCTCATCACTGAAGACAACACTCCTCCAGAATCGGTTGGGGACTCGTGTCTGACCGTATTCTTCAGCCCAGCGAAGCCTGGTAGCCCTGCACCGTGCATCAAGCTGCATTCCAACACACGCCCTGTGGGCTCTGATCCCTCGCTCTGCAAATCGGCGACTCACTGATCTTCTGCTCATCCTTAGTCTGTGGATTCCTAGGGTCTCATGAGCCGTCCTGGTGCAGGTTCGAAACCAATCTCTCAGGTGGACGAGGCGGATCTGATTGTCCTAGGCTGGGGTCGTGACCCTAGGCCAGAGGTGGGCAACGAGGGCCGTATCTGTCCCTGGTTTTCACACCAACTTCTAGCCTTTAATTAGTTGATTATCTAAATTACCCAAACTATTCATGAAATCTGACATTTATGGCACATTTGTTTAAATTATCATGAATGACTGTTCTTGTCGCCCTTCATAAAACATTTTTCTTTGATCAAACCTTTGCACAACTCTATATTTCTGTATGCAACCAATTAACTCAATTAGTCAGGGTAATTGATAGAAATAAAAACCTGCATACACACCGGCCCTGCAGGACTGGAGTTGCCCATCCCTGCCCTAGGCTGACCAGGTCAGGGTCGATCTTTGATGCTTCCAGTCTCCTGGTAACGAGCCACGAGGTTAGAAATTGTGGGTTGGTTTACCCCAAAATGCTGGGCGATGCGATTTTGGGATGTTCCAGCCATCCACAGCCCAATGGCTTGATCACGTTGGGGTCTGGAAAGGCGAGGCATGGCGCGCGTAGTGTCTTTGAACAAATGCTCTCGGGTTCTGGCCTTAATGACTTCAAGGATTGTTTTAAGGCATTTGACAGTATTGCAATTGTGATCGGTGAAGCTGGACGAGGTTACATCACTAATTCCTCAAATCCTGCTCCACAGACACAAACGAGGTCATGACCTCACGCACTGTTGTGTCTCCTTAGTCAAAGACAACTGCATATCAATTATATAAGCATCTAATTAAAGTTCCCCTAACCCAACTATACCATTTCTCTCTATTCAGACTTATAAGTTTTTAAAGACCATCAGTATAGAATGCAATTTTTAGAGATTTCCGCATTTGCCTCACTTTTCAGACCCGGGTGCTGCGTCCATCTTTTTACACAGTCTGTGATCACAACCACATACTTGCATGTGGTCGAGCAATTCGAACAATCGTCAATACACCAAAAAAAAAACAAAAAACAACCTGATCTACTTTTTTCACCAAAATTTCTTGTGCTTCTGAGACTACCACACTTCCAGCGCGCAACTTGCTAGTGCTTAGGTTTATTGCATATGCATGAAAAACATTGAACGACAGCAATCTTATCTACATTAGCGCCTTTTCAAACCTCTCCTGGAGCACCACTCCTCCTGCATGTGTTAGAGCTCTACCTGCTCCAGCACAGGTGAGTCAAATGATCAGCTCGTTACCCGTGAAGATGCTTGATAATGAGCGAATCATTAGAATCATCAGCGCTAGCGAGGAGAGATCTAAAACAAGCTGGAGAGGTGGTGCTCCAGGAGAGGTTAGAAGCACTGATCTACAGCGTCTGTGATTGTTGACGGGAAAACATTATACTAGAAATAATATTGATCACCTGAATATCGCCATGGAAGGCCCTTCTCGAAACTTTGAGAAAATGACCGTTCCCCAGCTGAAAGCTTATTAATACGGCTTCTACGCTCGGTATCGTACAACCAAGTATCCGTATCCACAAACGCTACAGTACCTTTCCGTAGCTCTGCGAGACCGGAATTGACTCGGCCACCGAACTATTCCATATCGCATCGGAAATGGGGCGTGACTGCAACATCGGGGCGGTTTTTTTTCTTCTCGTATTTACGATTACTCAAATTAATTTCATTCACTGCAATGCAAAATTACTTGACTGATGACAGACCAAAGTGGATCAAGTCTTTTGCTAAATATTTTCCAATACAGAGTTCAGAAATAGAATATTTCATTTGGAATGTCTCTTTAAACTAGACTTTCTGCAAAAGCAATCTCCACAGTGATCGCACTTTTCACTGAAGTGAATTCGGAGGTGCTGGTTGGGTTTACTCAGAGTTTGTACAGAAGCTTTTTTCACGCTCTGAGTATTTTTAAGGCTTTTCATCTGTATGAATTCTCTGGTGTCGGTTTACATTACATAGCCGAGCAAAGCACTTCCCGCAATGACTACATTTGTAGGGCTTTTCACCTGTATGAATTCTGTGGTGGCTATTTAAATTAAATTTAGTTGAAAAGGACTTACCACAATGTGTACATCTGTATGGTTTCTCACCTGTATGAATTAGGAGGTGGCGCTTAAAACTAGAAGGATCAGAAAAGCACTTCCCACAATCGCCACATTTGTAGGGCTTCTCACCAGTATGAATTCTGAGGTGAGATTCTAAAAAACTTAGATTACAGAAGTCCTTCCCACACTCAGTGCATTTGTAGGAATTTTCACCAGTATGAATTCTCATGTGTACATTTAAACAAGCTTGCCAACGAAAACACTTCTCACACTCTGTGCACTTGTAGGGCTTTTCACCTGTATGAATTCTGAGGTGGTGCTTTAAATCAGGCAGTCGAGAAAAGCACTTCCCACAATGACTGCATTTGTAGGGCTTTTCACCTGTGTGAGTTCTCAGGTGCACATTTAAACAATATTGCCTGCGAAAACACTTCTCACACTGTGGACACTTGAAAGGCTTTTCACCTGAATGAATTCGGAAGTGGTCACTTAAGCCAGACTGAAAATTAAAAGACTTCTCACACACTGTACACTTGAATGATCTTTTAACCATTTGAATTTCACCCTTATTCACATGAACGGTTTTCTTCTGAAGGAAATTCAAAATTCTTGGAGGTTTATTTGAACCAAACATAATCGGTTCAACGGTCATACTGCTACTTTGACAGGTTATATGTTTGTTGATACTCTTCGTACTTTCCTGGATGATTCCGTTACCATTTTTCTCATTGTTCACAAACCGGCAAGGATTCAAGTACCCAGATTGTATTGAGAGATCATGGATTTCTTCTTTACAGTTTACATTTAGACATACTGCACTTGGTCTTGGGTCAGCTGGCTCTTTGTGATCAAGACCAACTCCACTCATCTCAGTTTTCATGAGATCAATTCCCATGCTTTCATTTGACTCATACTTCGCTTTATCACATTTAATATCCTGCCAGTCACTGATTTGCTCTGCCTTGAGGTATCCTCTGTCATCAGTCTCTGTTTTGATTTGGTCAGGATGCAAATGGGTCACGTATGCCACCTCCACACTATCAGGGCTCTCCGTCTTTAGATCCCCTGAGTCTGTGGAGCCCAGATCAGCTTCAGTTTTTATCAGAGATGCTTCTGTGTGATGTAAATCACAGACCCTGCTGTTTGCAGTAACACACTCTGGCTCCAGTGTGTTGAGCCCTGGTGCAGTACATTTTGTCTCTGACTCTGCCATGTGGACAAACTCCAGTCCATGTAGTTCCTCTTCTTTCTCTCAGATCCTGTGCTGCTCGGGGCGCTCTGGTAGGGTCGTCTCAGTGTCCTGTCTCAGACGGACTCCTGCTTGCATCATTCTGCTGATCGAATGTGTACATAAGGGAAGGTTCTGGAAGGAAACAGGGAAAAGATATTTAGCCTTTATCCAACTGTTCTCGCTCCAGGACCTGATTCATTCTTAACCCTGTACAGTCCTGCAGATCTTCAACGGACCACAGGTGGCGCTCTCACTGCCAGGGACAACTCCTTCCCAAAGCATAACAAAGGCCTCAGAGGTCAGCAATTGCATACAGAAATTGAGAATAATGGTATAACAGTTGTTAAATATAAAATTTGTATGTGTATTCACTAAATGGAGTGTACTAAAAATCCCTAAAAGACAAACATTTTTTCTGGGATTCAATGGTGGGATGAAAGAGTTGTAACGCCAATTCCGCTAATATGGAGGTTTTAAACACCATTAAAACTGAACAGTCGGTCGCCCGCTGGTCAACGCGCATCTCTGGACCAACTAAACAACTGCTCCAAAAAACTGACCGGATTTGTCACCTACAACACACAAGGCCCATGCCAAATATTAAAGAAATAGCCTGAAATTTGTGGCCTGTAGAGCGCTCACAAGCAAATCTGTACAGATGCGGCAGCGGATGCGGCGTGACGAATGCTGATCCATAGTATCCAGAACTCGTTGTCCAGGGATAATGCTTTCATTCTCAATAAACATGTACAATAACCAAACTACATTACCAAAGATAGACCCATATATCTCAACATATCGCTGGTTACCTAGCCAGCTTTTTGACATAGTTTAGGTTACATGAATTTTGAAACACCGTGATATGAAGTAACCTACAAAAAGCATTTAGATAATACATTAGACCACAAAGCACATAGAAGGTTTCTTATTTAACCTCACTCCTAACATCTGTTCTAGTTATCATTTGGAAAATAGATGAGAAATGCAATTTACGCAAAAGCTGATACCATAATTGTTCTGCTTGTATTCATATATTTGTCGTGGAGTAAGTAATTTTGACAAAGGTAAGGTTGCTAGTTAATTATAGACTCCCGGTGCCATCAACTGAGGGGGTCCAGTCGCAATCAGTCGTAAAGTAATACATTAGCCAAATGCTTGTGTTTCATGGGGGGGAAATCACCTACCTCGACAGAAGAAAAACAAAAGATCATTTTTATTTCTTCTAAATTCTGATTTATTATCGGTACTATATTTGTCTACACTAAAATAAAATATTGGCTTTTTTTGTGTAGAAGCAGGTGCAAATAGTTATTTTAGCCATTTAGCTCCAAAAATTCCTATTCAGAATCAGAGATAACTTTTTGTCACAATATTGAAGTACAATAAAAATCTGTCTTTCACTGAGGACTTTCGTGAGCACCCTCTCGGTGAGTTGCAGCCATGGGTGTATTATAAGAACTGAATACTGAACCTAAAATGGCCGCCCATTCATTTCAATGGAAATTGCTCAGTGGCGCAGCATGCCAACATGGGGCCTTACTTCCGGAGTCATGCGGACATGCGCTGTGTGACTTTTCGATCACACATGCATAGTGTGGTGCTCATGAACGCGCTGACGCCTGAGGTATCTATGACAACGGTCCGCGCCCAAAGCACTCCCACACAGGATGCGTGTTCACGACCAATGTTTTCCGGAAAAGTAGCTAACTATGTCCACTGCTAAACCCATGCAACAGCTCTGTACCGATCGGGCAAACCGGCTTAAATATAGTTTGGAAAAACTTTATATTATATATAAATTTATATACCAAATAGGGGTATAAAATGTTGATTAACTATTTCTATTTAACAGGGAAATAAAATTATTCACTATCGCAAACAATGTCAGCAGAACAGTTGACTTGCTGCTCAATAAGATGACAGTTCACTCTCATTTTCAACACAGTTCAAAGCTAAATGTATTCATAGAAAGTCAAAACGGTTTGAGCTTGTTAGCTTGCAGCCTCCTCTATTCTTACTGGATTCAAGACGATAACCCAATCGCACAGAGCACTGCCCGTGCTTCATGAACTGATAAGTTTTATAGTGGATGATGTTGATCAAAGTATGTAGCCAATTCTGAAAAGTGAAATTCCTTTTAGTGTATGTATGCTCAAAGCTCATTAAATGCATCCTTCCTCTATCCACCTTATTCCTGAGGGTGTTACTGTAGATATTATGGGTGCAACTTCCGGCAGAAGTAGTCGTTAGCGAGTGGCTAGTCAAGAACAGCAGCGTTTCTTTCAAAAATAATTCAGTTAACTTAGCGATTACAGCTCGTTTTTTAACAAATTAACTTGCTTTTCTTAAAATGTCCCTTCAGAGCTCCGGCACCTGTTGTGTTGTTCGAGGCTGAACTAACAACCAAAGGAAGCTAAATTTATGGTTTGATCAACAGTGTTTTGAACACGCACCCAGAACATAGGGGATTGTCCTTGCATTCAGTGACACGGTTTCCATCGCCTACCTAGAGAAGAGGAAGCCAGAATTTAAACCTGAATTTGAAAAGACCCCCGAAAAACACAAGGTGCTCATCTCATTATGTCGACAAACAACAATTCCTACTTTAAGGCTAGGCTCAGACAGACCGCCGCAGAGGAGATGCCGGGTCCTCAAAAGCATTTTGACAGCAGTGCCAGGAGAGCACCAGGTATGATTTCACGTGGAGGACAGAAAATTGTTGTATTCGTCCGGTACTGCCAGTCAGTGTAACTAACGTTTCATCCTGTACAGTTTAAGATGAGGCTGAAGAAGTAGCAATAGTCTACTACAATTTGAAAATAGCCTACTTTGTTCCAAACAATAGTCTTGCACTCCAAACCTAAATTCACTAAAATTAAAAGTATGTGAAAAATGGATTCACTGTGTTTTACATGTTATAATATTGGATTAGCTAGCAGCTAATTCGACTCGTAGTGTCGAATGGCTTAATTTACTCTGTATAACAATCCATTACCTTTCATATGTAGAGCAATATTTACCGCTGAAATATAGTGTTTCCTTCATAAATATTCTCAGAAAGTACTTGTATATCTGTTTTAAGGTACATAAAGTCGTACACTGCCTCCTTTAACAAAACGCAACTGACCTTGTTGCTGTGGAAGTACTGCATACGCTTTGGAGCTTTGTAGATTGTTTATAGCTTCGCAGTCTGTGGCGACGCAGTCGCTAATGTAGCCAAATGCGCTAGTGTTCGTTATCTGTGGCCACTGCTTCAGGTCGTTCTCCCATTCTTCGATAGTAGAAGGCAGCAGTACCGTAACTTTATCCCATCTAAGGGCTAAATGGCCGCTACCATGGTAAACTGTTCAGTGACAGGATGCAGCGGAAGTTGCACCCATAATTCACACAAGGGATCATGGGACATGGGAATAAGGTAGATACCTGGAACAGGAACCCATCCCAGCTGACTCTGGACGAAAGGCAGGGACCCACCCTGGACAGTTCACCAATCCATCGCAGGGTGCACACACCATTCATTAGAATTTAATTTTAATATTTAATATTGTGAATGCATATGCTGCGCATACTCTCGCAACCCAGTGTGTCATCCATAACATAGCTGCTGCCGTTATGTGCTATTACCACATTTATCAGCACTAGAAATTAAACTCTAAATTTAATTGCCTAAATTCACGCTTGACGTTTTTACAACCCAAATGTTTCTCTGTGTACTCAAACATCAAGGTAAGCCGAAAAAAGTGCTGATTTTATTCGATATTAGTGGAGTTTGAAAACGGAATTATTTTCCTTCCACTTATACAGGATTAGCAAATTCCTAAGTCCTCACATAATCAGCAGCCCACTTATAAAATAGACATAAAGAGCCATTCCAGCTCAAATGGACTAGGGGGTGACACCACCCTGTCACACATTTAGTTAATTTTTGCTCCAATAGTTGCTATATGTACATGGACAAAAATCCCAAAATTTTGGCAACAAACTCTGACTGGTTACAAAATGGCAGCCATTTTAAAAATCCCCTTTTACGTGCGTTGCGATGTGCCATGCCCACTTTTTTCAAATCCTTTTTTCGCAATAAATCAAAAACTATAGCACCTATTGACACAAAACTTGGCAGTCTCCTGTAATTTTTCATGTTGATTCTGAATCTGCGGTCAAATACGTGATAGCTCCTATGGTCTGGAAACTATTGGATGAAATCCCTTTTTGGGGGGGTACCAAACTTTGGCCCCCCTTATCTCAATGCTACCACCTGATATGAAAATGGAACTTGTTTTATGCTCATCATCATCACTTCAACTCTATCAAAAAATTAGAGAGGTGTTCTGCTTTGTTTTGATATAATCCTCCAAAACGTAAAATGGATATTTTGTGAAAACAATATAGCCATGTACACACACATGTACAGAGTATATAGTAGTATCTATACAGATATTGCAAAACTATGGCAAAAGGTCAGCAGTTGTCATCTTTCCTTACATTAAACTGCTTTTTTTTGCAAGTGATGCAGATTTTCTCTCCGGGTATGGCAGATTTACCAGTATTCTCCCTCAGAAAAACGGCCTGCTCTATGGGAACCTGAAGAATGAACTAAGGTTGGAATGAGTCCATGAAAACAGAAGTGCCATATGCGACAAGTTAGCCACTCAAGAAATCTGGACAACATGCAAATGCTTGCTGCATACTTGCAGTTTGGTCAAGACCATTAGAATCTTGACCAACTTGAAGATAATAAACAAGAGACAATCATTAGCCAACCAAAGAGGTTGGCCAAGACAAACTATGAGCAACTGTGCTACCATTTCTACCAAATTTATACTGAACTAGCGAATGCGCGCTCGGATTTGTAGCGAAAGATCAGCCTGGCTTTACTTTTATGATAGCGAATGCGGTGAAGTTAGCCAGGGTGTTCATAGTTAATCTCATAATGTGCTCGGATTTGTAGCGAAAGATGACCTTGGCTTTACTTCTGTGATACTTGGGCATGTGCATGTATTCGTATTGTTATGTACATATGAACGGTGGCTTTATATAATGGGAGTGTAGCCAATGCAAGCATCTCGCTAGCGAATGCGGTGAAGTTAGCCGGGGTGTTCATAGTTAATCTCATAATGTGGTCGGATTTGTAGCGAAAGATCAACTTGGCTTTTCTTCTATGATACTTGGGCATGTGCACGTATTCCTATTATTATGTACAGATTAACGGTGGAGTAATATAATGTGAGTGTAGCCGATGCAAGCATTTCGCTAGCGAATATGGTGCAGATAGCCGTGGTGTTCATAGTTAATCTCATAATGTGCTCGGATTTGTAGCGAAAGATCACCTTGGCTTTACTTCTATGATACTTGGGCATGTGCACGTATTCGTATTGTTTTGTATAGATGAACAGTGGCGTTATATAATGTGAGTGTAGCCGACGCAAGCATTTCGCAAGCGAATGTGGTGAACTTAGCCGGGGTGTTCATAGTTAATCTCATAATGTGCTCGGATTTGCAGCGAAAGATCACCTTGGCTTTTGAGTTTGCTCCAGACTGACTGAAGCCAGCACTGCAAACTTGGAGTCAGACTGTGTGAAACGAGGCGAGGCTGAATCGAGCCTGTGTGAAGCGAAGAGAAATGATAAGGCCAGCGTTCCTCTCGCAGTAACATAATGACGTATGATGAGTGACGAACGTTGTGCGCTACGCACTGCTGACAGAGGGAGACAGACACAACACATCACTCAAATAGTAGTAGTGATGAGCACTTACCTCAAACAGGTCTCTTGTGAAAATTAAATGGATCGCAGCATGTTTTTCGAGCTTTGAAGTGAGAAACAAAAACTGCATAATGATGATGGCAAACAGTTCCAGTTTCTGGGTCCAATCTTTCAATTGGAATACAAGTACGGCTTGTCAAGAGATTTTTGTCATCATCCCGCAAGTCCCTGATCTGTATTAGACCAATATTTCTAACCAAGTGGTCCAAATGGCACTTCTGGACAAGGATCCCCCCAGAGAGCAATCATTGCATCTTTCTCCCATGATTGTCTTTGCTTAATGAGAGAGCCCAATTCAAGTGATGCTATGTTTTTGTTTCAAGGCAGTAAGCAAGTGCTATTTATGGAAATGACCTCTGTGACCTCTTACACAGTCAGCAAGGTACCTGGGTACAGATTGTGCAGATCAAATCCATGCTAGATTACTAAGCTGCAAACTGCTGACCTTTTGCCATAGTTTTGCAATATCCCTATAGATACTACTGAGTAATTCCATCTCATTTCAACAAATCTGAGACTATTTTGTTGCATGGCCTCCTCTGATTATCTCCAAACTTTTTTTCTAGCTTTTCCAATATGAGAATACATTACTTGCAAAGTTTTAACATCATATGATAGCTATTTTCCAAATTATAAAATATTTTAATCCCCATTTTCCCACTCGAAAATTTACATTTTATGTAAAAAGGTCTGATTTTGGAAGATAATACTAGGAACTGATTGATGATATAGACTTACAAGTGATCTGAAGGGTTGAAACACCTTTAATTGAGAGCAGAAAAAGGATTTTTGAATGAATGCAATCATTTCTCTGTGGCTTAAAGCAATACAAACATGGTGAAAATGGCATTTTTCAAGAATTAAAGCATTTTTTTTCACAAGTTTAAATAACTAACAAGATTTTTATGTTACAAATATCTCAAATACCTTAAAATTTCTCTCTAATCTAAAAATATCCAAGAGCTAGCTAGTCTTCTTAGACCTCAAAATGATGCTTATTTACGAAACAGACTGAAAAATAACCATACATATTGCAGCACAGAAACCAATGTGGGACATGGAGTAGAAACAGAAAACAGTCTGTATAACAAGAAACACCTGAAAAATTGATATCTCAAGTATGGACATTGTTTCTAGAATCATTCATGGCCAAATTAACAGAGAAATACAAGATGTTTTTACAGGCGTTTTTTAGGAAGTCAAACTAATATATATTGCATTAGTGAGCAAAGTATTACCTTAGGACCCATTTAATAAATGTAATATGTGCGCAGCTTATCACATCACTATTACTGTCCTTTGAACTGCTTGAATTTCTCTGTAATCAGGTCACCATTTGCACCAGATATGTGGTACTGCCCACCACGATGTGTTGAAGGAGTAAATAGTGAAGGAGATGAGAAAACAAGTTTTAATTTTGAACAAATAAAGTCAAGACATATACATTTATGTGGAACAAGTTTCATTACCATGGCTAACTGCCCACATAGTGAACTTGCCAATCCAAAATTGGCAAAAAAGTGACTTTTTCAGCTAGGACCCTTTTCGGGGTCTCCTAACTCCACTATTATGCCTTGGGTGCACTCAATTTTCCTTGTAGACAGACAGACCTGTCCTCAAATATAAGGAATACAGCACAATTTAGCCTCTGTAAAGGATCCTGGCCTCATAGGGGGCCCTTGAAAACTGAATTTTTGATTTCCACCAATATAAATTTTCATATTTGAGAGGCCAATATCTTGAAAATTAAAAGGGATAAATAAATTTCGCCAAGAGATTCTGAAAGCCTGCACCCAAATTACCCTGGAAAGCAATTTTCAGCCCATACCTATCATTTGTTCCAAAGATATTGGCCTCCAAAATCCCTATAAGTTAATGTTTGCGATTTGCTTGGGCATGGCCCTCAATTTTTGGGGGGCCATATCTTGGAAACCCCTAGGAGTAGGACCCTAAAATTTTGCACGTGTTCATTATGAATATAGAGGTACTCCCAAAATAAATTTGAGCCAAATCTGAATTGGTGACCATAGACGATTCTTGTACTTGTTTGAGTTCATATGGAATGTCCCCTTAGCTGTTGCATATCTCAGGCACAAGAAACAAATATGAAAGTAAGTTCACAAATACTTCACACGTGTTAGTTCCTCTAAAAAAAAAAAAAAATTAACCCCATACCATGTGTCCCACATGCACTTTTAGATGCCAAAAGTTAGGCTATTTTGGGTCTATGCCTGACTTCACTGTCAATAACTAAGCTTTATTTCAATGTTTTAAAACTTTTGTCTTATGCAACTTTCATCAGTAAAGAAGAAAATTTATCCTAACAATGTCTTTTCACAAGAATAAGCCATAGAATATAGGCACGTAAGACCCAAAATAAAGTCGCCCATGAAATAAGGACATTTAGGAAATTCCACAGTCCAGTATTTATTGATTTTCATACATTTCTATACTTTTCTCACTAAAGGAGTACAAATTTTGGAAGGAAAAAAAATTCTGACCTTGTAAAAGGAGTTAGAATTGCTTTTTTCAGTAATTAAAAACCCCAAAATTTTAGGCGAGGGTTTAGACCAACTATGGGTATCAGATTAGGTAATTACTGCTTGTTCTGCATGTATATCACCATAATTCTTTGCATTTGTTCATAAAATTATCCAAATAATGCCCCAGAAAAATTTGAGGAGGATCTGCGAAAGTGGTGCAACAACCATTTGTTGAATTGACATGGAATGACTCTTCTATATACTCTGTACGTGTGTGTATATGGCGATATTGTTTTCACAAAATATCCATTTTACGTTTTGGAGGATTACAACACTCGCACATTATTTAGTCAACTATATGAGGCAACTTTTGTGAAAATATCTTAGGTGTGTTTTCATAGGAACCTGGTTGTTTTTCAAGATGAAATTTACATTTTGCATCAATTTTGGTCAAGACAGATGCATTTTTCAATGGAAAATTGTCTGAAACTTCTTCAGTTTTTCACATATATACTTATGTTTGGTATCAAAATGTCCGTAATGTTGTTGTGTAGCCATTAAAAAATCATCTTGTTTTTCACAACAATCATTTATGGGTTTAAATATGAACTTTTTGAGGCCTTGTCCCACAAAAATCTTGAAATCACTAAATAGGTCACAGTTCACTTCCTGTATGCAAATTTCACATTTCAAATCTATTTTCTGGACAGTCCCACAAGTAGGTACATATAACCAGAAGATGGTTCAAATTGGGCTGTGGGCAAATTTGCCTATACCCTGCAAAACCTCCTTTAGTAGATTATCAGAAAATGTAATTCCGTTACCATTTTGTAATTCCATTACCGCTGTGTCTCTTTCTCATAAATGGCAACCTACAAAATATCTGTGAACATACCAGTCAATATAAACTTACCATGGCCTGGTCAATATCCTAGGCCACCAACTTAAGCTTAAACCTACTGCCTATCATTGCCAGATTTCAGAGAAATGCCCGTCAAAGGCAAAAATAAAGGCATTTTTTCTGCCGTAATTCCGTTATTGACACTTTCAACTTCGTATAGCCTTCTACAAAATAGATTACCCCAAACTTTGTGTTATACAGCTCAGTGGGCATGCCAGTGGAACTGATAAAAGCACAGGCCAGTAGCTACTGCATTAGAGTAATAGATGGCAGGTAAAAATGACATGAAAATTACTCTTGATCCTAATTCCGTTACCATGGAATTGCCCATGTGGAAGTCGTCAACGCTACTTGGCCAACTACGTAGCCAGCATATCATACATGATTCAGCAAAACATAGTCCCATGACTTGGTGTAAGACATTCAAAGTAATGAAAATATACAACTCAGTTTAGGTGCATCTTGAACATTTTAATACAAAAAAGCAAAGCAAGTGTTCGTTACATGCACGATTATAGGACGTCAACTTCAGTAGTTACCGAATACACGCCCGTTATCCAACCTTAATTAACCAGCAATGGCCTTTGCTACCTTACTGTATATTCTGAAACGTAACACAAAAGATAGGTGAAGCAGTCGAGTCGCTACATAACAAAGCCATTCATCATATAATAAATGAAAACATTGGTGTCGTTACACCTGCTCACTTTACCGACTTGGTAACAAAGTTATCCGACAGCACTGAATCTCCTGACCAGTGCAACACGCAGAGAACCGCAGCTGCTGCACTGCTTACGAGAATGCAGTGTTTGAGGCAAGGTCCCCTTGGTGTTCGTGTAGCCTGAATTAAAATAAAAAAAATTTGTCGCTGTCGTGGAAAAAGGCACCGATGATTTAAAAGAGAAAATCAACAGATTATATATTGATCATTTATGGGAGTCA